>WNNJ02002692.1:0-56948 GCA_012934845.2 Pomphorhynchus laevis
AAACAATTAAAACAGATTTAAAAAAATTTAATATAATAATAAATATTTATTTATAAATAATAAATATTTATTAATTATAAATAATAAATATTTATTAATTATAAATTATAATAACAAATGTGAATTTTCTATGCAAAAATTTCTATCAATAATTTCGTGTTTATTAAAAAATAATAAATGATTTGTAAAACTTAACAATTTTTGCAGACAAAACATCAAATTTTATAAAATTTTAAAATTAAAAAATTATATTTTGCACTTACATATATTAATCATGTATTCTTATGTATTCTTATGCGGATTAGAAGAGTAACAGACAAAATTGCAATGTAAGCCTATATAAAATCTTAAAGAACTACGGTTAGTTTTTTAAAACTAACCGTTTACTGTGTATTTATACTAAGTAACAATAAATGTATTTTTTCAACGATCGCATCAGAAAAATATTTTCAAAACAATTAAAGATCAAAATTTATTTTTATTTTAAAATTATTTAATTTTACATTAAAAAGTGATTCATCGGTATCAATGTTTTAATCCGAAGTGTTTTATTTATTTTCTTTCATGTATCAAAAATTTGCCTTATAAATGTAATTAATAAATTCTTGAGGAATTTATTAATAAATATTAATTATAATCGTGTATAATTGTTCCTGCAATTATGCCTACAACAGCCCAAATTGACAACGATCCCATAAAACTGTCACGAAAAGTAGCTATCGAAGAAGCGAAAAGGAATGAGAGTCTGCGTATTTTATCCACCATCTTTTGTGTTCACAAATGTATGTCTAGCTTATAATTTCATTGAATATTCCTTTACGAAAGACGAATTACTTAAATTTTTAATTTTACATTAAAAAATTGATTCATCAATATAAACGTTTTTATCGGTAACATGATTTGTTCATTTTCCCTCAATGTTAATTTTTTTTAACCAATATCAATAATTTTACATATATCAAACTAATGATGCTGCCCTTGTCGTTTATTTTTAGTTCATCTCGAGTATAAAGTATTGTAAAATTAGATTTAAATGAAAATATCACCATGCTTATAAAATTCCATTTCTTTAGTAAAGTTCCACTTTGTTCTGTATTTTCGTGAATTAGTCGTTCCTAATATAAATTGGTTTATGAAAATATCTTGACGATGATTATAGTCGTTCATCATTTTTCCATAGAATCGATGCTTATTCACGCCTATAGCGATTATCAAATAGGCAGGTAAAGCTTCATTAACAACATTTCCAATATTTCATTGAATGTGTGCTTGTGCTGTCGCGGTATCTTTGATTTTAGCTCTTAGGTAAATATCCCATTTTTAAAATTATGGTCAATTAATAATTATTCGGTACTTGACTAATAAATTTTACAATATTTTTACCACGTAGGTTGTCAATTGATGACATATTTTGATTATAAAGTAACGAAACAGTATATTCAAATTACGCATTTAGAAATATAACATCTATCTTGATTATAACAATATATCTTCATCTACAGTATTCAATAGCTACTACGAATACTGATCTCCAGTGTTTAATTGTGGACAATGATTTGCGAGACATAATTGAACAGCAATTCGTTACAAATTGTTTCATAAACAATTTGTAATTCATTTTTTGTATTGATAAACAAATACTAAAATATTTGGATCCCTAAAATTATGAAATTAAACAAAGATGATAAAATGTAATCAATGAATTTTCAATTTTTTAAATAAAATAAACTTTAGTTTTTTTTAGTTTATAGAAAATTATTCAAAATATAATATTATAATAAATATTATAACAAATATTAAAATAAATAATATATAATATTATGTAATACATATTATAATATTATAATATTATATATAAATATTTTAAAATAATATTTCTAATAATATAAAAATATTAGAATAATATATAAAATTTCAATATTATAATAATGTTATAATATAATAATAGAATGATGGCATAAAACTGTGATTAAATTTAGAAATTTCTTTCTGCAAATTCCGATTAACATGTTATAAATAAATAATGTTACTATAAAATGTGATGATAACTCATTCGCAATGTTATTTTAATTCCATTAAAACCTTGTTTAATATAATTTTCAAATTTTGTCTTCGAAAAACGACAATTGTTTTTCTGGACAAAGTTCAAAATTTCTACATCAGCTAAATCTGGAAACAGGCAATTCTCTCCTTGCTCACCGTCACTTGCATAGTCATTGGTAAATTTTTATCTGCGATATTCTTATTTAGCTGCTCGATTCTGTGAGCAAGTGTTCTTCTTATCCGCAGATTAAAACTGCAGGTTATCAGTTTTTATGAGTGTACACCTTTGCATGATACTCTCTATAAATTAATTTCTAAATATTTTTAATGCAGTTAGTTTCAGATTGCTAAAGCGGTAAACAAAACAATAAGATATCATTAAAAAACCTCTTGCTTGTGATGTCGGCTATCCTATTTTTTTCAAAATAATTATAATGTTGATTATATGATTTTGTTTTCTCAACAAAATCGCTTATTTCGTGCAAAACGCTTATTTCGTGCAAAACACTGATACTTCAATGAATTCAGATGGAAAGAAGGTATTTTCTAACTTTAAATCGACGTTACAAGACTTTCAGGTAAGTGATGTTTCAGTTAACATAAATTCTGACTCGGGGGAACTCCCCCCGTTACGAAAACAAAACAATTTGGCGATTATTATGGCCACCAAGCCCACCGAAAGGCATTTGTTATTCAATGTTTTTCTACGAAAGTTTGTACAAGACTACCCAAACAGGGTAGTCTTCAATAATATCAAGATAATATCAAATTCATTAAGAATTTCGTTCGCTACACACGATCTGATGGTAGCTTATAAATCCTACTTCGACAAACATCTGTCCCAATTGGGAACATTAGAGCTAAAGCCTATCCAGGCTACATTAAAAGTCACTAATTTTCCTCAGTTTTTGGATGCTAAAGACACTGAGATTCTCAAAAAACAATATAAACTCGGCTCAATTCGGACTTTAAATTCCAAATCCGGGGACGCTCTCCCAGTGGCGTTCGTCACCTGCGATGTTGATAACGCACACACCTTGTGCACAAATTCAGTTAATCCCTTTATAGAATATAATTTAAAGTTCTCAATCATAGAAACAAACAACTTGACGTTTCCTCATTGTAATCATTGTCATAGGTGGGGGCATTGGGCCTCCACTTGTAAAGAATTAAAAATATGCGGCGTCTGCACGAACGCTCTATGCCCCTCCTTGTCGAGTGGTGACAGATGCGATGCAAATCCGGTCTGTTGTAACTGTGGCGGAGATCACCCGGCGTGGTCCCACCGTTGCCGATCCTTTAAAGAATATCGAAATAAGTATATGCCAGTTGCTTCTTCCCCTAACAAAAGCTATGCAAAAGTCACGACCGATAGTTCCTCCGATTCAGTTTCCAACAAAGATTTACTATACTTATTGGATAACACAAAAAAGACGATTTTAGCACAAATCCAGCAAATGCTGGCCCCCCTTCTAGGGGCCCTCCTTTCGGCGCCGCCAGTACCGTCCGAAGTTGCTATTCCTAAATCAAAGAAAAGGGGCGCGTCCGCCCGGACCGTCCCCCTAATAAAAATTGGAAAGCTCCTGAATTTGGCCTTGGGAAATGAAGATATTGCTCTAGGGGTTGCGACCCTGGATGGAGCTAGTGGTGGGAAGGGCAACCTTCCCGCACCTAGCTCTGTCTAGGATAGCTTCCCCCGTCTATCTTATCTAACACAATGGTGAGTAAACCCGAGCCTTTTTCACTGAATATCATTCAGTGGAATTCGGGAGGTGCTTCTGCCCTTAGACTTCTATCTGGTAGAGACGCAGATGTTATAGTCCTTCAGGAGACGCGGTCTATCCGTCTCCCCCAGGACCTTACTCGATTTATCCCAAAGCATATATGTTCCCACTATACTCCGTATATAACCCCACCTCACTCCTCTTCGTCTCAAGGACTCTTGACCTTAGTTAAATCCTCATTAAGATCCTCCCTCCTATTAAACTTTACTTGTCCAGCCATGTCTTGTTTAGTAGTTTCACTTAGTAAGAACGGTAAACGCCTCAGTCTAGCCAATGTCTACATCCGTCCAGGGGAAATTCACAAGAACCGTGAACTCCTGGATAGTATTATTGACAGCGGTTATGACATGATACTTGGGGATTTTAACGACAGAACTGGTCGTTGGATCAATGCAGCATTTCGCAGAGCTAGGAATGGTTATCTTATTCACAAACCACCATCCCCTACCTTTCATTGCACATCAACAAATTCAATCCTCGACATTTTACTGCTTCACTCGAGGTGGCTGTTAAAACCCCTCTGCACGGAGCAGTCGCGCCAGCAATTGTCCACCTCTCATGACCTCATTCGTTGGAGGATAGAGGAGGATACGTTGCTGAGAAGGAGGTTTCACTTTGATCCGATCAGAGTGGCCTTCTTTCAGGCGGCAATCCGACTCTTCCCCGGAATAGGAAATGAGAGTTTAACCGAATTCAATACCTACCTCTCTTCGCAAGCTACAGCGATTCTATCGACTACCTATAAAGGTCGTATATACAATCCCACTCCGACGAAACTCAAGGTCCTAGCAAAATTACTGAACCTCCCCAATCTCTCTGCTTTCGCAAAACAGGCCCTCTCGAATGAATACTGGAGCACTAGATACAGGTTCCAGCTGAGTAGGGATAGGACGAGTATCGCTCGTCTTAATCCTTCTCAGTCTTCCTTTTGGAAGATTTTCAAGAAGGAGAAGTTTGTTTGCTGGAAGGATAGAGCATTGAGTAGGATAGGGAATGTAGGCCTTGAAAAAGTTTTGGAGGAGTCACTAGCCCTACACAACTATGGAGCCACTCAATCACCTCAACCAATCCCGCCTTGGTGTAACTTCAGGAGTAGGGATATATCTGTTACGGATATTCTTAACTCCTGGGGTCCACTCCCGGGCACCTCCAAATCCTTCGCTCCACTTTCTTCTCGTGTTTGTCAGCTTTTGACAGCTGATCAGAGAAGAGAGGTGGCCGTCTCAATGCTTTTAGCATCCCCATCCGATGTAGCAGGCATCAATAATAGTAAGCGAGTTTTTCTTTCAAAGAAAAAATCCTGCTCATGCCCTAAAGATCTGCGACCCATTTCGATTCAAAATGCCCTCATATCGATTTACGAAAAAGCGCTTGCGCGTAAAATCCGCGACCATTTAAGTAGGCGTAATTTGATCCCTCCAAGCTTTCATGGGTTCGTCAAAGGTCGCTCGGTCCATTCAGCAGTTGGTGAGGTGGAGCAGTTTTGTCGAGATAATAGCCATCGTCTAGTTGTGGCTGTTTTCCTTGACTTTTCTGCTGCATTTGACCGCATCTCCATTCCTTTTGTGATCTCTTCTCTCAGGTCCCTCGGGTTGCCTGCGAGAATTGTGAACAGGGTGGAGATCCTGCTGTATACCAAGCGATTTTACTATGAAGACGACCCTGATGCGCGTCAGTTCTACCCTATTACGGGTGTACCTCAAGGATCCCCACTTTCTCCTATCTTATATCTTGCTGCCTCTATTAATCTATTCAAAATATTTAAACGCGAACAACGTCTTGTGGTGTACGCTGATGACACCACAGCCCTGTTCACTGGACACAGGTGTAAAGACGTAGTCTCTGACATCAGCCGTTTCTTTTTAAGATTAAAAGATCAGTTACCCATATCTAACCTTATTTTAAACTCCGCCAAATCGCAGGTGGTTGTCTTTCATGGATCACCTGCGACGAAGAATAAACTTAAGAGATTAGCACTCTCTGCGCTCTCCTCCATTTTTGCCTCAGAACCACTGCCCACCTTTACAAGTCGAGTAAAATACCTGGGGTTCACCGTTACGGTGAACTGGTTAGGGAAAGCTGACCTGGATAGACTCAAACGTATCCTGAAGAAAGCTAGGTGGGCCCTGAAACGGGCTCAGCATCTGTCGTTGAATGGGAAAACCCAAGTGCGCCTTTGGGGCACTTGGGCTATCTCGGGATTAGTCTTCTTTTCAAGAGGACGTCCCCCAGAGCAAAGACTAAGGTTTCTTAAGCTCCTCGTCTCGCGGTTACCCAGCATAGTCCGCACCGACTGGACTCTTCGGGGAGTGAAAGACCCCGGATGGTTCAGTCGGAAGGCGGCGTGTTGGATAGGTTGGGGGGGGCTCAGATCCCTCTGGATTTGAGGCTGTAATATCAGTAAGAAGACTGGAATAAGAAAGATAGAGATTCTTGTTTTTCCTTTTTTTTGACTTACTTTTTTAATCACATTATTTATCACTGTTTTTTGTAATAATAAGAAAATCTTATTATTATTAATATAATCGTTGCACGAGATTTTCGACATTACAAATAATTCGTCAGAAAAAATCATAAAATATTTTAAAATATAATTTATGCTTTCGAAAATATAAAGTACATTAGTACATTAGTTTCTTTCTATTTTTTTTCTATTTTCGAATATTAAATTATAACGAGATACTAAGTATTATTTTATTGCGTAAGCAGACTCTATTGTTATTAAAAATTGAACAAATAAAGAGAAGTCAATGTAAAAGTTACAAAATCTTAATTTCTACATCGATCATCATCAGGTACATAACCAAATGATGATGTATCTGATGATCGCAGAAGTAATCTCAAATTACGTTCACTTCTCTCGATTTGTTCAATTTTAATTATTATTTTATAACTATTTTATTATATAAAATAATAACATCGTACTAATATGACAACTAAACGCGGTATGTGTAATGAAATTTTCAAAGAAATAAAATCGTTACACGATAAAATGGTTGTAAGACAAATTTTTAAAACTTTGTTTTAATGAAAATTTTTAAATTCAAAGTTATTTTATATGATGAAGATAATCTAAATGCGTAATTTGAATATACTGTTTCGTTACTTTATAATCAAAATATGTCATCAATTGACAACCTACGTGGTAAAAATATTGTAAAATTTATTAGTCAAGTACCGAATAATTATTAATTGACCATAATTTTAAAAATGGGATATTTACCTAAGAGCTAAAATCAAAGATACCGCGACAGCACAAGCACACATTCAATGAAATATTGGAAATGTTGTTAATGAAGCTTTACCTGCCTATTTGATAATCGCTATAGGCGTGAATAAGCATCGATTCTATGGAAAAATGATGAACGACTATAATCATCGTCAAGATATTTTCATAAACCAATTTATATTAGGAACGACTAATTCACGAAAATACAGAACAAAGTGGAACTTTATTTAAGAAATGGAATTTTATAAGCATGGTGATATTTTCATTTAAATCTAATTTTACAATACTTTATACTCGAGATGAACTAAAAATAAACGACAAGGGCAGCATCATTAGTTTGATATATGTAAAATTATTGATATTAATTAAAAATTTTTAACATTGAGGGAAAATGAACGAATCATGTTACCGATAAAAACGTTTATATTGATGAATCAATTTTTTAATGTAAAATTAAAAATTTAAGTAATTCGTCTTTCGTAAAGGAATATTCAATGAAATTATAAGCTAGACATACATTTGTGAACACAAAAGATGGTGGATAAAATACGCAGACTCTCATTCCTTTTCGCTTCTTCGATAGCTACTTTTCGTGACAGTTTTATGGGATCGTTGTCAATTTGGGCTGTTGTAGGCATAATTGCAGGAACAATTATACACGATTATAATTAATATTTATTAATAAATTCCTCAAGAATTTATTAATTACATTTATAAGGCAAATTTTTGATACATGAAAGAAAATAAATAAAACACTTCGGATTAAAACATTGATACCGATGAATCAATTTTTTAATGTAAAATTAAAAATTCAAGTAATTCGTCTTTCGTAAAGGAAAATTCAATAAAATTATAAGCTAGAGATGCTTTTGTGAGCACAAATGAGTAAACCATTTTTTTGATCAAATTATTTATTTGTTCTTGATTGCATCTGTGAGCTGAATTATATTTATTTTTTTATTATTTTTTATTATAATCATATTTATTAATTATTTATTTATCAATCAGATTACATGATTATGATTATAATTATATTTATAATTATAATTTTGCAATTATAATTAATATTAATTAGTACGTATTACAATAATTTATTAATAATTTATTAATATTTTCTAATTATCCATTACATAATTTGTGTTTAGGGATATTTTATATTGAATATGTTAATATATAAAATATATTAACATATATTAAAATATATATTAATATATTAAAATATATTATAAAATAAATTTTATATATTAATTATGTTAAATATGTTATAATACATTACAATGTGTTTAAACGAAAACGTTTTAAATTCTTTGCTTTGAGTTAAAAATATTATTAATATTTGCCTTACTCGTTAGAGATTTTAAATAATTTTATTCATTTCATAAATAAATATTTTATGTAGCACTTCGTAATTTTTTCAAAATATAAACAAAATTTACGCTAATTGATAAATTTCGTCGACATTCACTCATTTCAGGAAAAAGAACAAAGTTGCAAATCTGTAGTTGATTTTCTTTTCCGTAATAGCTTTACCCAACGGCAGTTTATGATTTGTATTTTTATTAAAATTTACTTTAAATAATGTAAATCCCATAGGGTCACCACTCTCAACATTAATATATACGGATGGTGGTTTGAATGACTGTCTTTTTAATTCAAAATGCACAGTAAACACAGGAGAAAGCGGTATGATCTATGCGAATAGCTAATATGGAAAATAGCCGTTATCCTGAAATTAGCGCTGAGGTTAAAATACGATCAGTGCGCGTTATGAAAAAACAAATGTCGTTCTCTCGTGATAATTGATAGCTTCGTTTTCCTTCATAAATGTTGTTTCCCTACGACCAATTAAAGCTATTTACTTGATAAATTCGTTTGATTAATTGTATTTTTCTGTCAAATGCATTTCAATTCCAGTTTAGTGATCTGCTTCACTTCATATGGCGTTATGAAACATGAAGCACATTCAGTTCTTCCAATTCAAATTTTTTACTTGTTTAGTTTAAAAGTCTTGTAATGAGCTGTGCAATGACTGTATACGGAGCAAAACCCATATAAATTTAATTTCAACTTTATATGTCATTTTATACTCAAAATTACGATGAATCGATAAAGTACAAACAAAACATTAAATTGGAATTGTAGATTACGTCACGAATTTTTACAGTTAGAACCCATAATTACTACTGTGATAAAAACAATTGTCGTGTGGCAAAGTAATTGAACAAGAACCATATTTGATATTTTAAATAATTTTACTTTATAATTAAATTAAAATTAAATTTTTAACAATTTTATGATAAATAATTACATAAATTTTAAATTTTAACGACTTCATTTCGATACAAAGATAATATTGAAAATTTCAATTGGGAATAGAGGGAATAATTTACTATTTTACAACAGCATTTTTATAAGTCACTTTCATTTTCTAAAAAATGAAAATAAAAATGAAAATTAAAAAAATTGAAAATTCAAAATAATTTAAAATTTCAGTTCAACTGTCTGTTTATAATAAACACAATCTTATATTATAGATTTGATTGTTACTAAATAAGTTCTGATATACATGTACGTATGTTTCTACGTGTAACAATCAGCATTAAGGTTGAATCGAGATCCTATGGCGAGTCTATATCACTTGGATATTTGTCACGATGTAAGAAAATGATATTAGCATTTGTGACATAAACTTTTGTAATCACATGACGAATTCGTTCTTAATATCCTAATTCACATTATTAGCTTATGGTTTTGAATTCTGATCTGGTAAAATTCATATTCTGATGATTTCGTCATGATTTTAACTTCGTAATCAAAGACACGCTTCGGCAAATGAAGCTATTGTAAATGATAGTGTCTAATGAAAATTATGTTTATAAAGAATTATCTGATTATTCTGCAGGATTAATAAATACCAAGAGACAGTATATCGTTAATAATATTTCAGTAATTTTTGAATTTAAATATTTATAAATGTTTAAAATAGTAAAAAATCAAGAAGAGTCAAATAATTTTTGCTTTAAAATTTCAACCACTTCTGCGGTCATCATCATTGTTTTCCTGATGATGACCGCAGAAGTGGTTGAAAATTTGAAAACAAAAATTATTTTACTCTTCTCGATTTTTTATTATTTTAAATCTGCTTACACAATAACTGTATAAAAGTAATAAAAATAAATGTATATACCTTTAATATATATTTTATATAATTTATATTTAAAAGTATATTTATTATATAATAAATATTTAAAATAATAATATTTTATTAATATTAATAATAGTCCAATCATTTAAAAATTTATTATAAATTGACTTTTATTAAAAGTATGTATGACCTTGAAATCAACGGTCTGGTACCATTGACCTTTGATATTCGAAAAATCAGAACAATACACTTCAGCATAATGACATGCAAATAAAAACATGAGTTAAACTTCCTAGTTTTTCGATCTTTGTAAGTCGATTTTAGTTTTGGATTTTTTTCAAATCATAAATAAAAATAATATATAATTATATTTTTGAAAAAATAAATTTTTTTATAAGTAAAATTATATAATAATATAATAAAATTTTATATCTAAAATTACATCTTAATATTATTCATCTTAATATCTTAATATATTCATTTAAATACTTCTGTTGACATTTTCTGAATTTTTTTAATATAATTTTGTGACTTTTTTAATTGCAGCTAACGTTCCTGTTGTCCGAAATCAAGTAAAAACTTTGAGTCAGAAACCACTTGTTTAAATTATTGATTACAAATAAAATTATGAATTGTATGAATACAAAAAGAAATTTCTATTTATAATAAATTGATAGAATTTAATAAATGAATGTTAAGTTCTAATATCAAGTTCTAATCAAATATTAAAAATATAAAAAGACATCATTTATAAGATTATAACTTAGTAAAAAAATAAAATTGAATTATAAATAACTTAAACTAATTAATATAATTAAATTATTTTTTTCATAATTATTTAATATTGAATGAACTTTTATTTTAATTAGAGTATTTTAATAACGCATTTAATTTTAGTTTCAAATAAAAGAATATTTGAAAATATTCATATCAAATATTTTCTTAAAATATTTATATGATTTTGAAAGATCAAAATCATAAAACTTTTAAAATTTTAATTATGACTCATAATTACCACAGAGAATATAACATTGGATATTATTGGGATAAAGAACATATCTGGGTAAGTTTCACTATACCATTACTTAATAATCAAGTATATTTAATTAATTAAATCAGCTAATTGAGTCTACGTATTTAATATAATTATAAAATAAACAAAACACAATAATGCTAAATCAAAATTTAATAATTAAATAATAAAATTAATAATTGTTTTTAGATTTTCTATAATTTAAATCAAGTTAAAAAAATGAAATTTAAAATAAACGTCATTTTTATGAATTGACTAATAAATAACAGACGTTGTATCATAATAAGAATTAGAGGTCATCAGGAGGAACTGCTATGCTATCAGGTTTCATCCCCTAATTCCTCGACCCCACATATGAAACAATGCTTAAATAAACGTATTAAGCTTATGAGCTGGGTTCGAGGTGAAATATATAATTACGAAATATTTTAGACAAGGAGTAGTGAAGAATTACGAAAAAATACCGGGAATACTAAACTGTTTGGTGATAATACTATTCATTCATGTAAAGAGGGCAACTCAACATACTGTTATGACATCAATTATTTCGTCTATCAATGCAGATAGATGTGCTCAGGAAATTGTAAATGCAAATGATATATAGGGTCAGAAACCTGAACACATAGCAGTTTATCACAATGATCTCTAATCTTAATTCTAATGCAACTATTATTTCTATTTGTATCGTTTCGTGTAGGGTTGATGATTAAAGGCTAAACACTGATAAAATAGTTGCTTCTGACCTTCGACTAACTATAAATATTCTGATTTATATTTTTTTGTATAAATAAATCAAATCAACTAACTGAGTCTACGTATTTAATATAATTATAAAATAAACAAAACATAATAATGATAAATCAAATTTTAATAATTAAATAATAAAATTAATAATTGTTTTTAGATTTTCTATAATTTAAATCAAGTTAAAATAAAAAATTGAAATTTAAAATAAACGTCATTTTTATGAATCGACTAATAAATAACAGACGTTGTATCAGAATAAGAATTAAAGGTCATTAGGAGGAACTGCTATGCTATCAGGAGGACTTTATTAGAAGGACTTTATTCAATTTTAATTGATCCAATAAATAAATTTGCTAAATAAATAAAATAAATGTATTTTGTGTAATAAAGCAAATTAGCTAATTAATCGTACATCATCACCTAAATAAGATAAATAATAAATTTTATCATCACATAGATCAGATAAATTCTTGAATAAAATTTAACTTTAGCAAAATATTAAATTAGGATATCGATACTGCATTCCGTCAAAAGAAATTGTTTTTAGCGAACTATTCCCTAGAATTATCGCGGATGGTATTGATCATATTTTAGATTCAATTATTAAGTTGAATTTAAAGTTGAATTATTTTAAATATTATCTGTATAAGTATATTTATATTTTATGTAATTATTGTCTGTCTATTGTTTTTATATGAAATAAAAACATTGGACTATCATATTCATTCTATATTTAGACTTTGTGATTTCATAACATTGTGGTTTATAACATTGATAACATTTTGGTTTATTTTTTGCGTTGAATGATCTTTCGAGTCTTTTATTTCCTAATTGGATTCATTTTTCATGTTTACATTTCAATGTATTCATTTAAACGAAGAAATAAAAAAATTCCTGCTATAATCTAAAGTATTTGTTATCCTACAAGAGTATTCTACAAGGATATCTATTTTGTGCTAAAATTCTCCTAGATACAAAGATAATGGTCACCTAATTCCCGGCTAATATCTCCTTACAGGCTGTTTCAACTAGACAATATAGTATAACTGTTGAAATAAATTTAAGCAGAACATTAGCTTAAAATGAAATCATACCTGTTTTCTTGTTTTCTTTGTCCGGTTAATTTCACGGAGACTTGGAACAGATGTTTTTCTGTACACTAATACAAAATTTGTTGTTTTAAACTTGCAAGAAACGGGAACAACACTATCTGGGCATTGCTTATGTACACTTAAAGCACCTGGTGGTGACAATCGGGATTGGTGATCTTTTTACAATATTGTCACAAGACGGTCACACAACATACGGATAATATTCACAAACGGATAGTCGTCCTTTGCTCTAACTTTGTTACCTCCGCTTTTATTTTTAACACGTTTGTCTAAACAGTTTTTCTGATTTCTCTGTCTTTATATTCTTACTTTATTCATCTTACATCAATATATCAACAATTGATGTTTTCTCTCACTTTTTAAGATGTCGTAGAAACTGTTCTACTTTGTTACTGGTTTGATTCATCGCCAGCGAGATGGAGAGGCGAAACACCACCAGTTTAGGCAGATAAATAGTGAAAAATATAGCATTTAACGGATCTGTTTCCAGATAAAGGTATAATTATCCTACTATTTCTTTAGCAAATTCTTACAAATTTGACATACACGGACATGGCGGTGAACCAGTTGTCGTGTAGTGTTATCTTGTTAATATCATTTTCTACTACTTTATATTGAAAAAAGTATAAATTTGTGTCAGTCATTAGATTAGTTGACTTTGCATTCTGATTCGTCGGAAACAAGAGCAACACAGATGTAAATTTTATATAAGAAAAATAGTTTTGAAACATGCTTTTTACCAGCGGATTCTTTGCCAAGTAGTGAACAATTGCTATTTTTAATTTTATCTTAAAAGTATCGATCATTTGCCCGTAGTGAATTAAAAGCTGTATTGGACTTGGAGACATTCAAAAAAAATTGCTCTACACAGGGAATTTTTATACGAATATTTTTACTTTTAAATCTTGTTCGTATTTATTAGACTTGGATCAATAAAAATTGCTAGGTAAATCATTCCAAAGAACAATACCTGGAACTATCTGGAATATCATTTGTGCTGTTTAGAAATGAGCGATCAGAATAATTAGCGATTTAATAATTCCAAGTAATTTATGAATGTCAAAAGTGAAAAATTTCAATGTATTTATTTTTGATTACAACGAGCTATTGTAACTTCACAATAGACGTATCACTTATTACGGATGCTGTCATATTGTAGATTTTATATTTGATAATGTCTTTTATCATAAATTATTTATTAGTGGAGAGAGTGAAGTAAAATATTTATTTAATCGAATTTTCTATCATCTTTAGGAGTAAATGTTACAAAATATTTTTCCCTATTTCTTTGGGGGGGGGTATTTTTTATTTTATATTTGGACCATAATACGATTCCAATTATTTGATATTTGTATCTTAAATAATTTAAATGCTCATTCAATTATATTAAATGATCTTTAAGCACATACATATTATCTTTATTTTTAATAGAAAAATAAATTTTTCTATTAAAAATAGAAAAAAATTTTTTATAATAAATTTTTTTATTATAAACTATTCAGTTAGCTGAATAGTTTATAATAACTGAAGCATTTGGTCACGGATTAATCTAATAGCACTGAAATTTAATAAAATATTAATAAAATATTATATATACTAATATTTATCATTAATATTAATCTTTACATATACGATTTAAATTGATACATTTTTACAGTAAAAGATTACGCTTGATCGATATTTCATAGATTATAAAGTATTTTTAAATTTATACATTTCCCATAATATAATTATTTTTATGTTTTTATCTAATAACTTATATGAAAATAATTAATAATCATAAAAAATAATTACTTTTCGCGTTTTTATATAAAGAGCATACTTTAATATAATGTCGTTATTGTATTCTTTTATAGCGCAATTGATTGTTTTCTTATCTTTTGCCGATTAGAACTGGAATGTTGATTCCAGTTGGAAAAATATTACACTTGAACAATATTTTATAGATTATATGACTAGCCGATCTTTATTTCAACCAAAGGTATAAGATATACACTTCGCATATAAAAAAATGTTCGTAGCTGATAAATGTAAGCATTTACTAGCTTGTAGCAATAAATATGTTTGAAGCTTATTACTATAAGCACGTTCTAACTGATAACAAAAAAACATGTTCTTATTTGTTGCCAATATTTAAACCTTTTTAGTTAT
Source organism: Pomphorhynchus laevis (assembly GCA_012934845.2). Classification (NCBI taxonomy): domain Eukaryota; kingdom Metazoa; phylum Acanthocephala; class Palaeacanthocephala; order Echinorhynchida; family Pomphorhynchidae; genus Pomphorhynchus; species Pomphorhynchus laevis. The sequence goes on from WNNJ02002692.1 coordinate 15,245, forward strand.
TTTCTGATTATGTAAATAAGAAAACGTTTAACCGCTACCCTAACATTAATTGCCAACATTTTTGTTTGTAATCAATGAATGCTTTTAAATTTATGAAATTAATATTTTTAAAAAATAATAGATTGAAAGATCTTTTATTTCAATTATCAATTTGAAATATTTGATAAATATATGAAATATTTGACAAATTTGATTTTCAATTATTGATTGAAAGATTGAAAACAATCTTTCAATCAATAATTTGTAGGAATAAAATCAAAAAATAGAGGCTTGATAAAATATTTCAATTTTTATTATTTTATTCTTTTTTATTAAAACTTTCGAATAGCATCATTTCGACTTGGAATTTCATGTTTTGTACGTTTTATTAACCGTGTATTTATTGAAAATATAAATCAATTAATTGATGTGATGAATTTGCATTTTGTGATGTTGATGTCGAAATTACGAGGAAATTTCTAAAATTACTTTCTATTTAAACTTAGTTTATATCCGGCTTAGTTTATATTATTTATTATCCATCCATAAAATTTGCCACTTAAGAGTTTAAATTTATTCTTTATATTATTGTGTTGATTTATATATTTTACTATTTTCTGCTTGATGTTATTTTTATAGTAACCTAGTTTAAAATATGTATATATTAAATTATTTAAATGATTTTGAAGAAAGCCAATATCATTACATATTGTTGCAATTCTTAAAATTTCATTATTTAATGTATTATATTTTATATTATATGGTATGCATGAATGCTCATGCAAAAATATGTTTCTTGTAAATATAAATATGTCATCTTTACGATATAAATTAATAGTAGTTTGTATTGATGTTAATTGAATGCTCATATCTAGATATATACTTTCTTTATCATCAATATTGGTTTTATTAAGAATAAGGCTTTCTGGATAAATGTGCTCACTAATTGAATAAAAATTATTAGAATTAAATACACATATATCATCAATGTATCGAAACATATATTTCATATATTTATATTGTTTAGATTTAGTTTTTACACAGTTATGAACAAATTCATAACTTAGTTTATATTAATATAACTTAGTTTATATTGATCTATGAAAATTGCGAAGATCGAAAACTAAGCAATATTAAATAAAGACTGCAGATAACAGACTAATTTAATGACATCAACAATAGATGCACGTATATTTTACTAATAAAAATCCAAAATCGAATTAAACTTAGTTTATATCCGGCAACGAAACTGACAAATTGATATTAAATATTTATATTTTAAATAATTTAAATGCTCATTCAATTATCTTAAATGATCTTTAAGCACATACCTGAATAATCATAGAAAAAATCACAATGTGGAAAATCTGCATTTTGCAATGATGACATCAAAATTGTGACGAAATGATGTTCATCTTAATTAAAGTTTCTATTTTAACTTAATTTCTTTCCGTCAACAAACTGAATGCTCATCTTAATATATTACTATGCTATGTTACTTCTTTAATTTTTATTGCTAGTCAATGATAAATAATAAAAACATTTGCTAAATCAAAACATCAAAGTCGCACACAAGTATCACGTAAAAGCTGGTTTATATGTCATTCGAAACAATTGCAGTTGAAAAACTCTCCTATAAAAATTACCTGTCATGAATACAAATCTCTATTTCCGAAATAAAAACGAGTACGTGGCTACTATTTTCAGCACGAATAATTCCTGTTTGTAAGATAAGCTAGTTATTTACATTAAATAGAATTTAATAATTTATGTTTTATTGGTCTGCTTTCCGGTTCATTTGAATAACATCAATCATCGTTTGTAAATAAGTGTGTACGCTGAACTTATATTTTATAGCGACATTTTACCGACTATATGTTCTTCCGTGGAATTTTTGTATCTGATACACTTGAATATGACACGACTGCAACTCTATCGCAAGTTTATTTGTTAATTATTCTTTTATAAAATTTTTCGAATTTTACATTCAGGTAACATTTTAAAAAGTATAAATCTATCACATTGGTTAATCAGTTCTATTGTAACCATTAGTTTACGAGATTAGAAAAACTGTATTATCATCAAATGGGAAAGATTACCTTCAATTAAATATAAAAAGCACTGTTTATGAATAGACGTCTATATTTGATTAAAATCTCAAATATTATTTAATAGGTTACACATTCAGATTAACTGATACCGTCAAGTCATTTAGACGAGATTATAGAAGTTAACTATTCAAAGAGTAAATCAGTTGTTTTCTGCTTAACGAAATCACGTATTCATCGATTTATAGTCTCAAAATTTGAATAATATTGGCATTTCTAAACTGTGGTTTGAATTTATCTCGTGAGTTCAATTAGCAGTTTAATGTTTCCATAAAACGGAGACACGATATCGACTATTCTTAATTGTGCAATAATATGTCAAATGGCATAAAATGTAATGAAACTAGTTTAAAATCATTTAAATAAATTAGTAGATACAAATTTTAAACTAGTAAAAATAAACAAACATTTGCCAAATATATAAATCATTTAAATATTATTAAAAATAAATTTAAACTTTTAAAAGGAAAATTTATATGCGTGGATAGTAAATAAAATACTCTATATTAAATACTAATATTATTTAAAAATTTTAAATAATGTTAAATTTCCAAATTTCGTCAGGTAAAATACATCAATAGCATGGGCCCTCGCTTCTCTGCTGGGTCGAAGAATATGAGTCGAAACTTGATAACATTAGTTCTTTCTTTTGAACTGTAATTCTTAATTATGTAAAATTGTATATTATTTATTAATCACTTTATAAAAATTGAATTTTTTAGAAATTTTTTACTCTATATTAATCTAAATTATATTAAATATAAAGATAAAAATATTTATTATTTTTCTTATTTATATTAAGTACAAAATGCTTGGACATAGTTTACGATTCAAATAATTAATTATTTGTCTAAATAATTAATTATTATCTTTTATGATAAATTAGATAACAACTTACTTATCTCGTAAGTTCTATTGGCTGGCTAATGTTTTCTTGATATGGAAACATTATAAATATTACATTTATAAATATCTACACGATATATGTAGCTTAATTGCTACATATATTTGTGTTTTTATCATTTTATTATTTTTATTTTAGCGTAGACATGGCTAAATAATAACTGAGGTTTGGATGTATCTCGTAGGTTTCTAATGTTTCCATGATTTAGTAACATTTTGTATTGCTTTCGACTATACTTTATTGCTATAGAACACACTAAAACACATTTACTATGCTCTCTAGCTATTAAATAAATAAAAATGTGTTTTATTGGTTATTCCAGGGTATAAAAGCATACCTTGAATATTTTTAAGTCATTTCATTCTTTTATTGTTATGCTTTGGGCTTTTCTCTGATATCCAAATTACTTATATCCACAATTCCGTGTGTATATTGTAATAAAGCACCAAAATGATGTAAATCATTGCCTCTGAATCTACCTTTTATAATTTTAATAAAACTAACCATTCGTTAATATTTGACAAATTCGGATAATTTATGATAATTGCAAATTACTTCTTCAGATTTTTCGTGTTTTCGAAGTTATATGAATGAAACGTTATCTTAATTTGGATGGTAAATAACCGAACAACGCAGCAACTAAACATTTTCTTAATGTAAATCTTATTTATCACAATTGAATTGTAATGCATTCGATAGATAAAGCAACTTGAAAAATTGATCAAATTTGACCAATCAAATGGTCAATAGATATGACAAATGGAATTGCATGTATCCAAAAGAGAATTTTCGACAAAAATCTCGCAATTTTATTTCTCTTTCACCGATTAAATGAAGGAATAAAGTTTTCAAATTATAACAATATATAATAAACCTTATATGAAACCTTTAAGAATTTTAAAGATTTTTACTCATGCGTCAGAATACTTTAACTAATTTTGAGAATTAGTCAAATTCGACTAATTCACATTGACATATTTGTCATATGTCAATGCAATAAGTAAGTGCCTTTTAAAAAAGTTAGATTTTTTAGTTTTTCGCTTTTATATTTACATGACATATTTATCATATAAAATAATCACATAAAATAATAATATAAAATATATTATTTAATAATCACATTAATTTATTTTTTAGATTAATATATTGGTTCTTGAAGAAACTTAGAGAGAGATCATACTCTCCAGATTTGTTAACTTCATTCGTCGATAATTTTTTATAAAACACAAAGCCGCATGCGAGCGCACGAAACCGCCTGAGAGCGCACGAAGCCGCATGTGAGCACATGAAACCGCCTGAGAGCGCACAAAGCCGCGTGAGAGCGCACAAAGCCGCCTGAGAGCGCACGAAGCCGCATGAGAGCGCACGAAACCGCCTGAGAAATTAAAAATATTTAAAAATTTTACAATTTAAAAATTGTAAAATTTTTAAGTGACTTTAAAACCACCTGTCAACAATTCATATTCAAATTAGGAAAGGAAATAATATTTAAGATATTCGATTAATTCAATCATACATAGTTCAAAGTCTCAATAGTATGAAGAGGTTTAAATTTCCAATTTAAATATTTGCAAATAAGCAATCAATATAGGCAATAAGCGCTACCATAAGAATCAAAGGTTAACATTTTGATAATATTTAAATTAAGTAAACGAGAAACAACCTAAAGTTATTTAAAAATTTAGCAATTTTGGATTTTTTGGAGAAGGATCTGTAAAACGCTTATTTATTTTTATATTTCACTAGCTGCTGCTACCACCATCAGAAACAAAACTGTTGATCCTTAACTATTTTTAATTGAAAAATAGTTTTAATTTAACTATAAAATATATTCGATATATAAAACTGTTTCAAACAGAAACTCGTAGGAAATTTATTTTCATATACGAAAACCAGATTTTGGAGCAGGATTAACACTCTAGATTATCGCATTAATTATTAATGTGCAAATAAAATATCAAGAGCGTTAACTGATTGCCAGTTTGGCACATACACCCTCAAAGCCTTCCATAATCATGTTGCTAAATCTTCAAAGAAGACAGCAAAATCAAATTCTTCAAGTATGAATACTAAGAGGAAATTAACCTCCTCTTCCAAGAAACCAATACTGTCTTATTCCAAGACAGTGCCTCCTTTTACAATTGCCAAGTAAAATGTAAACCTCTGGAGATTGGCAGATGGGGTCACGACGGGAAATGAAGATAACGCCCGTGGGTAAGTGTCTCTAACTTGTCTCGCTAGGTGTGGTAAGAACAACCTTCTCACCTCTTGTTCGGACTAGAAGGCATCCCACTCCAGCTAACTTAACACAATGCAAAGTATTCAAGAGCATTATTCACTGAATATCCTTCATTGGAATTCGGGAGATGCTTCTGCCTTTAGCCTTCTATCTGGTAGAGATGCAGATGTTATAGTCCTTCAGGAGACGCGGTCTATCCGTCTCCCCCAGGGTATTAATCGATTTATCCCTAAGCACATCTACAACCACTATACTCCGTACATAACCCCACAACACTCCTCTTCATCTCAAGGTTTTTCAATTCTAGTAAAGAGCATCTTAAGATCATTTATCTTAACTATTATTGTCGAGCCCTTGTTTAGCTATATCACTAAGAGCTACGATATGAATCGAAGGTGAACATTTTAACAATATTAAAATTATATAAACGAGAATCAAACTAGTTATTTGAAAATTTAACAATTTTAGATTTTTGGAGAAGGATCTGTTCAAATTAAAATTTTCATGTCATAAAAATTGTCAATCTTAAAAATAAATTTAAAAGAAATTTAATGAGACATTTGTTGTAAATTACTGCAATTAGCAGTAATAAATCTATAAAATAGATTTATTTGAGAAAATCCTTATTTCGACAACAAGTTTTTGTCGAAATAAGTAAATATAATAATTATAATCATATTAAACTATAGTTTCCCTGTGGTTTATTTCATAAAATAAATCTAAAATATTAATTAATTAATTTGATAAAGAAATTACATTGAATTAAATTTCCCTTTAGTAATTTGGCTTGACTATAATACCAGACTTGTTGCGTATATTTTTTAGTACATTCAAAAAAATGTAAGAATTTATTAACAATGTAAAAAAACATTGATTAACAATGAACGTTAAATTTATGAAAAGTAAATCTTTACGCCTGTATGCGCTCTTCTGCAAACCCGTTTACGGGAAGCATTTGTCTTTTGACTGCCGTAATTATTTTTATTTCCGGATTTGTGATGGTAAAAATAAATAAATAAATAAAACCACATTTAAACAATAAAATTCTATTTTATTTTTAATACAACAAATAATTTACACACGATTTTAAATTAAACACAAAAACAAAGTAAGTCAAATTCATTCAAAAAATTAAAATCATTCAATTTTTTTTATTTTTACATTATAAAACTTTACATATCTTTTAATTAATTTATTTTTCAAATATTCATCATTATTAAATTCTTTTTTAATTAATTCTAGAAGCCTTTCTAAAAATCTATAACGTTGTTCTGCTGGACGATTATTTATGTAGAAGTACAGACCACTCAAGACAAACGCGTTGAGCACTACCTACTCAAACTAACATTTAAGCGTCTTGCACGCCAGAACAACTTGATACCTTTTTTTACTAATTTAAAACATTTTGTCATGTCTGATCTCCAGTGCAGCCTGAATTTGAAGACAGATTTCTGTATCCTTATTTGTCTCTTCCGATTCCCCGGAAGAGCACCAAATAATTTATTATGGCGTCCAGGTTTGCGAAATCTGTAGTGAATGAAATTACTTTTCGTTAGGTTTAACGACAAACCCAACTTAAAGAAGCGTCTAGCAATCCCATTCACCACAGATTTACTCTGTCTTCGAATCTCCTGTCAGACAAGGAATCTCTTTTGAACACCAGTGATATATCGTCCGCATAGATAGTACCACTAGTGTTCCTATCCAAGAGTCCGTCTAAGACTCCCCTTGTCGTAATCATATAAAGGATTGGCGATAAAGGGGACCTTTGAGGAAGACCCTTGGATAGCTTATAAAAAGGAACCGTCTTCTAAATAAAAGCTTCTGCTTTCCAAAATTCCCCACACTCGACGCAGAATGTTCAATGGAACAACATCCAAACGTTTCCATTACTGAGTCGAGTGTGATGTTGTCAAAGGCTGCTGACACGTCAAGAGAATACAGCAGTGCCGGCCGTGTGCCCTTGGTGAGAAAACCCTGCAACGCCCTGACTGCCTTTACATTTTCCATACCACTACGAAAACCGTGAATGTGGTCACCCAACAATCCACGCGACTCGTAGTGGCGAGCCAGGTATCTAGCTAGAGCTTTCTCACAGACCATCACCATATTATTGGATATGGTGATTGGTATCGTGTCCTTAGCCGTTGACACCCATTGACACTTTGGGAGAAATATCACTTTCCCTAGTGCAATATCTGACCAGGCTGCTAGCGGTTAAGCTATCAGTTTAGCCGCGATTTGCCCCTGGAGTTCCTCGCCGATCAGCTTGGTAGCAGCCACGCACGCCGAGATGCCATTAGATGACGTCTTAGGCGTGATCGGCCACGCATCCAAGAGATCTTCAAGTGTGATATCCTCTTCAATGGGTTAATATGATGGAGAGTAAGCTTCAACCTATTTTGAAGCTGCACATCATCGGAGCATATCATTGCATTTGAAAGATGTTTCTTGTTCATTTCCTTTAATACAATCTGAATGCCCTTTGAAGCAATCGACTTGGAAGCTGCTGCTCTCCAAGATCGAAAGATGGTCTTCCTTATGGATGACCACCATTCTTTTGAGAAAGTATTGTAGGACAACAGCTTTCTTGCATCACGATTCAACGACTTTTCATCGATTTGATCTTGGAGTCGGCACATGAGAAACCTCCCCCGATCGGACGGATTAGGATCAGCTCTTAATCCCCAGATGAGTTTCTCCATGTGCGAGGCAATGCTGGTCGTTTTGCCCGCAAGTGTTTATTTGCTGAATTATATAATTCAGCATTAAAATTGTATAAAAAATATTATTTATTAAAAATACAATTGATTATTTATAAAATTTGGACTAAAATCATTAAAACTGTTCATTTTAACATTCACATTCAATTCATTAAAAAATTTCGTACTCACACACATTCTCACATTTATTCATTATATAATTTGAAATTTCATTTATATTATTATCCTTATTATTGGTTAAAAACATATTAACTTTTTGGTTGTAAGCTTGTATACCAGCCTTAATCAGTTAAAATCTGGTTTTTTGGACAATTTCTTCCTTCCAAACCCAGTCTACAAGCTTATGTCCGTCATTAAGCCCGTCCCATTTTATGTTTTTCAACCATTTATTTTAAACTTGACATTTTTAAAATTAATTGTGATATCTAAAATGCATTGGTAACCTGTATAAAGCCAAAGAAACTTTCCTTCTAGTGGGATTATGGCCTCTCCGATTTGGTCAATCAGTGATCCCACTCGAGCTCCTCCGGAGTTTTGTTACATAAAACACCCGGTTTTATGTAACAGTTTGCTACATTCACCGGACCGCGGGAAACGAAGAATTTCAGAAGTTGATAAGATCCCACTTTACTGGACCTTCTGAAATCAAACAAGCGTTAAGTCACTCGCTTATCATTGAGACCAGGGTGAGCTCTAATCTACCGTCAACTTAAAATGTAATTTTTTTTAATTTTCGAAACTTCTGTTTAAAGTGTTTAAAATTTGTGGAGTACGCGCCTCCTGCAGAAAGAGGACATCCCCATGATCCAAATTGGAATATTGAACTAGGTCCCTAACGATTCCTATATTCCAACTTATCAACGAGATGTCCTCCAACGAATTGTACTCAATGCGCCGCTTTTTTACACGGCTGCATCTGCAGGAGGACGTTGTTCCCTTAACTTGGTTCCTCCTCCTTTTGAAGAGCTATATTTCCGTGCATGTTTGTGCACGACTTTAAAAGTAGCAGATTCTTCCTAATCTGAGGAAACTAAGGAGTCAAACTCCATGTTTTCGTTATCCTCTTCTGAATCTGCGTTTTTTAAAGTTGCAAAATGATTTGAGTTTTTTGTACTATTTTTTATTTTCATTATAGTTTTTGTAATTACTTATTGATATTCTGCTTATATCTGTTTTCAAACTTTGTATTTCATTCTCTTTTGATAATAATTTTGTTTTTAGATTTTTATTTTCCGCGGTCACTATCGTCACCTCTTTTTCCAGTTCGTTAAGTCGGTCAATCAGCATTCTCATCTCGGAGACATGTTGATCACCCGACTGTTTTTTTTGCGGCTTGTAAAAATGGCTTGTGCTCTATCACACGCTTTTTTATTATCACCATCCACCCACTTTAAATATTCTTTAAAATGGGTGCACGTGTGAGAATAAGCCCTATGTGAATGTGTACAGCTAGCACACTTAGGTATTTCGAACCTTTTTTCACAATTTTGTGATTCATGTTCGTCTCGACTGTGTACACAGCGAGGACCACTTTCCAAACTAATGTTTGAAAAGTGACCCCGTCGCTGGCAGTGGTAGCATTGCGGATATCGGAATTTCAAGTCATCCTCATCGAAAATTACCAATTTAATTAGATGACCCAAAATTCCAGGTCGCGAATGGCGCAGCTTTTGTAATGTCAGTGACTTTGATTCCTTTTATTTGTTGTAGCTTTATCCTGAATGTTTCTATTATATTTACATTTTTGAATGTTATTCTAACAAAACCATCTTTCTAAATGTACCGCTCAAAGATACTTTCCCGAGAGATGTTATCTTTGACGATACCACTAATATTCTTTTGAAAGGTGGTTTTGCCTTCGTCATTATCCCAAGTTATTTTCAGCGCAAAAGTGTCCTGCCATATTGGCAGGAGCATCTTTTGCGCTGAAAATTCCTTCTCTACCTTTTTTTATAAGTGTATTAATCAATATAGGTGATTTGCGCTTTTTTAATGTCTTGTATTTCACAAGACATGCGATTTTTATGCTATATATAAGTGAAAATAAAGAAGAAAAATGGAGAGAAAAAATAAATAAAAATAAAAAGATAGATATGCACAAAAAATAGATAAATATACACACAAAAATATATATGCAAATAGAAACAAATAAAAGAAAAAAAACGTACCCTATCGTCTGAATCCGACCAATTAGGCTATTAGGATTTGTCAAGATAGGATCAACTCTTGATAAGAAATTAGCTCAAATAGATTTCTTTGAGGCGGAGGATACTGCTTGCAAATAATACACTTGAACACGAAATTTTACACTTGATCACGAAATTGCATGCCAAAATCTGAACGGCTATTATATACCAAAACAATAATGTTCGCCGCTATTACACTCAACCGCTCTTGTGGAATGGACTAAAATGTAATTCGACCGATGTTGAATTCCATTTCAGTCCATAATCCATTAATGGCAACCATAACCGTCAATAATTCTTGGTTTCTTCCAGCCACTGTGTTTAAACATTTCAGCAGTTCTTCTTCAGACTCCTGCTCAATTTCCCTTTTATCGTTGCGATTCGACTGATATTTCCGTCCCCAACAACATGATGAGAAATGACTTCTTCGAAGGCATTCTGAACAAACCTATTTATTTTCCGGACACCTAGACTGTCTAGAATAAATAAGGTTGCATTTTCAACACTTCACAGTCGACTCGTACTTTTTACGCGTTGTACTCTTCGGCCCTTTTCGAACGGCTGTACATCGTCTGCTTCATAAAAATCGTTTTTCTATCAAATATGACCGGAAGAGTTGCGTGTTTGTCGAATATATTCTTTTGAGTCTGTTGTATTAATTCACGGGCGTGACATATTATTATAGCGTTTTTAAATGTAGTATCGTCCAGATGCAGTATGGAATTTTGTACCTTGACGTGCGGTGTTTTTATAGTTACGTAATCTCGAAGACGTTCTCCTATAGAATATTGCTCATTTGTTATATGCGGGTTATAAAATTGACATGGCTGTGCTAATTCTTTAAGTAGCACCAACCAATTCGCTTAAGAATCGTCGGGAATCATCGCACATTGGCTGAACTTGAAATGAAATGTCGCGAAATGTGTAATTAGTTGGTAGTGAGAGGCTAATATATCAATAATCTCTATGTAATTAATATCTACTTGGTTTTGACCAACCATATTATAATTATAATTATTATATTATATTATTATATTATAATAATATAATAATTATTAATAATTAATAATTATAATAATTATTAATTATTATTATATTATAATTATATTTTATTAAAATAATATAATTAAGTTTAAAATTAATTACTCATTATTTCAAATAATTGAACTATACGTTGATAATAAAAGGATCGTTATACAAATGGAATTGCAATAGGTAAATCGCAGAGAATCATCATCTGCTGCTGATCCAAGTTCCCGTTTCTGTTCTATTTACGCTAGCTATGGATCATTCGACTTGTTTTCTGCTTTGAAAATTCAACTAGTTAAAGCTTTATTTTAGCATTTTAATTCAAAATCATTTATGATTTCAAATGAAGTATATAATTGTAGAAGAATGTGAACCCTGCAACTTTATAACCTTCCTTTGTTTATTAATAGCATCGATTCTTTACAATAAAAGATGAAAATGATTATTTGATTTGTTTATATTATGAAATATATTAAATTTATATTTTATTGAGCTTCTTCTTACTTAACCGTATTTGATAGTTTAAAAATTATATCATTAATTAGTATCGATATGTTTTGACGCGCGTACACTAACAGTTGGAAATGAATATAATATAGTTTCAAGACAAAATACGTATGAATCAATATGATATCAACCAATACGTAATCAACCAAAAAGATCTTTGTATAAAATATATTTAATGGCATTTGTGTCATTAAGAATAATGTCAGCAAGCGTTTGTTCTGATTGAACGTAGTGTTTAACAAAACCCAAAACATTCCCATAACAACAACCACTTATAGCAATCTACTTATGAACTACTGTTCATTAATCGTACGACGTGCACCCACTATTCACGTGAATCCAATTTTGTGACATTCATCACCTCGGTATGAAAATATATCACTTCTGTATGTAATTATAGGTATCTATAATCAAAAAGTTACGATCAATTGTAGGGGTTAAATAGATTAAGTTTATAGGAGATCATGCCTTTCTTATTTTCTTGATTCGTATATGTTGTTCTGCTCATATATGGTTGGATATAATCACATGTTCCCACAAAGACTCACATGCGCTCTAGCAGAAGATGTTTATGGCGTCTCTATACGCCAAAACTTTTAGGATTGACAGCGAATTTCGAGAAGATACGGATTCGGATGCGACGCGCCTTTCCGAAGGTCCCAATGAAACGTCTTACCAAACAATTTGTCTTTGGGAGTATGACGATGTTGTGATGTGTCTAATTCAATTATTATGGCAAAACTTCTTAAACTTTTGCAGTGAAATGGAGGCCGTTGCTTAAAATACGTGATTTTACACTCCTCATTGTTCGAAATGTTTCTGAAACACTCCTATTGTCTACATAGATGATAAGTTCGCTATTTGATTAACCTCCGGCCACTGACTGAAAGCATAAAGAAAGACAAAATATACTTTGCCCAAGATCTAACCAGCAAAATCTATGCGGATACGTTACCACGCGGTTTAAGGCATGTCCTATTGATATAAAAATTGTAATCTCGCTGATGGCCGGTGTGTTTGCAAAGTTGATATTATTCGACCTATTTTCTATGACTTTATCCAGTCAGGGCCACCAACTGTATAGTCAAGCTATTTTTTAAGTTGCACTTATGCCGAAATGTTCCAAATACACTGTTTCTAATGCATGTGATCGTAATGTAATCGGTATGACGATTATTTGTAGCCATAAAATCATCCCATACTTAGACGACAGTTGTGCCGTTCTAGCCATATATGACCTTAATTGATCCTCATATTGGTTAGGACAATCAATTTTGATGTAAAGTCTTGCTCATTGGATAATTTAAGCTAGCTGTACATAAGTCGTCTGATGATTATTCAATTTTTGATGCGTTGTGGTCGTGCAGCGTATGTAATTTCACCTCATCAGTTTTCTTCGTATCCATTCCTTCTTCCACAGGAAGCCTCAACAATGTGCCCGCAAGCAGGTTTTAAGCTCCCTTGATATAATATTTGAGTTCAAAATCGTATTTTACAAGAGTAATCGCCCAACGAATTAGCCGCTGATTCGTCATTTTGGACAATTGCCAACTGGTTCCGAACATGTAACAGTGGTTTATGGTCTCTTTAAAATGCAAATCTTCGACATGCCCGATATTGATGGTATCTGATTACGCCAAATAGAAGAGTTAACATTCCTTCTTTACTTTTAAATATTTTTTCTCATTTGTCTTTTATGTTCAAGATGCGTAGGCTATGAGTGCGTATTGGTTATTCTCTTGCTTTTGAAATAGCACTGATCCAATCCCAAATCATTGGTCATTCGCTATTTTTGCCTATCAACCAATACAATTTTGTCTGCAATTTAAGGATTAACCGGTTCAAAAAATTGGCTGACCTTTAGAACGAGCGTAGCTGCGGTTTGTTCGACGAAACATTCATTTCGTGTATGGCCCAGACTTTGAATGATAACATCACAATGTGGTCCTGAAATCTCCACATATTCGAATCGAGCCATTAAATTTCCTGAATAGCACAATGGGAATACCTATTAAACATATTGTTTCAAGAAACCTACCGGTTCTAGAAATCTCGCATAGACTTGGTCTCCCAATGCTTTCTATACTTTGTCATGGAGATTAAAAGGAACGCATCGGCTTTGATAATACTTTGGTATTACAGCAGATTCAACATTTAAACTTACTCTATAATTGAGTATAGATCGTTCATCATTCTTGAATAATGGTGCATGAACAGGGAGCAATCCATTCAAATCTGCGTTCGACGTGTCGCTATCAGTAAGCGTTTCTATCTTTCCTGATACCTTAGTATGAAAATCGCTACATTCTCAGGCCAAGATAAAATAAACACCTTGATCCAAGGTCTACCAAATAAATAACGCCCACCATTCTCTAAAACGATAGTCCATTATACCAGCGTCTTCCAGTTTAAGCTAATTTTTACCTGACACTCTCACAAGTTAGGCAATACATGATCGTCATATGTATTCAAAGTTACCACTTACAAACCGATGGTTCCCTGATAAAAACCATGTTTTGTATGTAATAACCATAACGCTCGCCCCGGTATAAACTTTATTTTTCAATCATACCCGTTAAGGTAACTTGAATTTCGGCGCTAACTCCGATTCTTCAAATATATTTACCGTATTTAAGTATTCTGAGCGCTCGGTTGTGCTGCTCGTTGAAATTTCATTTAAGCGTTGGATGCGACAGAAAACGGCGAAATAAACTTTTTGCTGGCACTATCGGTACTCTAAATCCAAAGCTGAACACTTTTGATTTCGTGTGTGTTTACGTCCGCCGCTTTTATATACATTTAAATAGATTCTTCAATAAACGGTACGTCCTTGTTGTATAACTGAGATATCTGCAGGCTCATTTTCCAGAGTAGTTTGTCGATCCAACAAGCTTAAAAGATTGCTATATTGTATTTTTTACATTAACAGGATGTAATTTACTTAGTGTTCCTTGAAGAAGTTCAAATGTGTTGCAAACCCTCGATTTTCCAATAACGGATTATCCAACCGCAACAGTGCATTCGGAATATAATCATGATGTGATCATATATAATCATCGTCTTCACGATGATATGATCACGTATGCGTCCTTCGACTACTTGTTTCTCGTTTTTAATGTCTTGGAGAATTTGCAATGTCTTGTATTTTCTCTGAGACATACCACCCTCGTAGCATTTGACTGGGTATTATCCGTTGCCCATTGGTTGAAGTCGTAACTAGCTGCTAACAAGTGTACTGCTCGTTGGAAATAAATGTCGAGTTGTTCTATCAATTATGCATACGTGTGATTTGTGACTACTCGTTCAACGTTGAGTTGCGATATCAACTGAAATCCGGATGTCCCAGCCTATGACATAAACATATCCTTCTTTCTTGTGTCTTCTATAATTCCTTGAGCTTAAAAGTGAAATTATAATTTGTACCCATAATCCTCCCAATTTTCACATGATATGTTGAACTGTCTGAATACTGGTACTGTACTCACTCGTGACACTTTACTGCTTGTTCTAGAAGGTTCATTATGACTGGACAATTCTTGTAAAATTTATAATAATTTACTGTTTATTCATCGTCTCGCGGGTCCCACTACTTACATGCATTCTATGGTGTGCCTCTATTTCATTCATTCAGAGAGTGTTGCGTAGCAGTCACGACAGTGTTTTTAAAATATCATAGTTCTAAAGAAAATCTTTATTTATTTATAAAATATAAGAATTCTTTGGATTCCGCTTTTAATATTCATTTGATATATTGGATGGAAATGCTCAGTAAAATTATATTTGATAGTTTAAAAATTATATCATTACATAATATCGCTATGGTTTGACGCGCGTACTCAAACGGTTAGAAATGATTATAACATTAAAGGTTAATTATCGTAAATGTTCAACCAAAATTATAATATTTTTCTCTAATTCGCTCTTTACATTTCTTTGCTTTCTGTACTGTATTCCATAACATAGTTTCAAGGCAAAATATGTGAGAACCAATATCATTTTTGCATCGATACTGTGTATACTCCGCATATCACATAATAAATTTCGCGCTAAATATCTCAAGCGTTCAACTTTAATTATTGAAATTGATTGTTAGTTGTTCACATTATACAATTAAATTGCATAAATATCCAATGTTCTCATTACTGTATAAATATTATAAGCCTGAAACTCAGTCATATTTTGTACGTCCCCATCCTCCTATTTGGCGAAAATTTGAAGGATTTGATCATCTTCCATGCCATCTAGCGAGGGATAAATTCATGGATGCGGTATTTGATGGAAAGATTAAATATGACAAATTCTGTGAGACCAGTCCAATCATAAGACGAGCAAATAAACCAAAGTATCGAAGAATTCTTAAATATTTCGTACCTGGTGAGTTTCGTCTACATAAGCAATTACAGAAAAACAACCAATTTCCATTTAGACTGGTTTCTACACCAGAGGACGGCCAGTGTCTAACTGTAAATTTTACAGATATTTCAAGAGCGATGATTCACATGTTCTTACAAGTCTGTTTTACTGGCATCGTGATATGGAGAGCTGTTGTCTTAATCAAAGATCCGATTAACAAACTTGGCCCAAATGTTGTAATAAAAGCAACATTTGTATTCCTAGTATGTACATCAATAAACATATTGGCAGTGTATCGTTTTCTCAGATATTACACTCTACAATTGAACCCAAAAGAGGGAACATATCGATTAGTCACGATAATATTTTGTAGAATAGGAAGTAAGCACATGACTCAAATTGATTCCGGGTGCGTTAGTGAATTAGCAATACGGCTTCGTTTCGTACACGCGTACCGTTATCATTTGGAAATGATAAGTTTAAAAGGAAATGAAACTAGGTTTTTGTTTACAATTGCAAGTAAATGTCGTTGCAGACTTTATACTAGCGTACTTGCTAATTACATCAGTAAAATTACAAAAATATCGTATTTGGATGTCGGTATTAAGGATGTAATGAGTCTTGAGCTAATACATCCAGCGAAATACAGTAAACAATTATAGTGACATTTTTGGGCTATATCAAAATCAGTTATTTTTAAACTTTATAGAATATGAATTTGTTCATAGCTGTTCAAATAATAAATTTAAATTATATAAAGATATAAAATATATGTTTCGATATATTAATGATAAATGTTTATTTAACTCTAATAATTTTTATTCAATAAGTGAACAAATTTATCCAGGTAGCCTTATTTTTAATAAAACTAAAATCGTGCTACTATTACCTCCATGAGAACACATTTAATTAAATTAAATATAGATGTTCCTATTTTTAAATAATTTTGATTTATCAAAATATTTTGGGCTTCTATTAATTCAATTTTATCGGTATTTTCAGACAAATAAAAGGTGTTCCAATGAGAGATAACAGTAGCACAATTATAGCTGACTTATTTAAAAGCTTTAATGAATATTAATTTGTTTAACTGTGTAAAACATAAATCTTAATTTTATAAAGATATGAAATACATTTTTCGATATATTGATGATAAATATGAATTTAACTCTAATAATTTTTATTCAATAAGCGAACAAATTTATCCAGGTAGCTTATTTTTAAGAAAACCAATATTGATGATAAAGAAGGTGTATATCTAGATATGAACATTAAATTAACATTAACTAAAACTACTATTAATTTATATCGTAAAGATGACATTTAAATTTACAAGAAACATATTTTTGCATTAGCATTCATGCATATTATATAATATTAAATATAATACATTAAATAATGAAATTTTATGAATGAGTCTTGAGCTAATACATCCAGCGAAATACAGTAAATAATTATAGTGACATTTTTAGGCTCTATCAAAATCAGTTATTTTTAAACTTTATAGAATATGAATTTGTTCATAGCTGTTCAAATAATAAATCTAAATTGTATAAAGATATGAAATAAATGTTTCGATATATTGATGATAGATGTGCATTTAACTCTCATAATTTTTATTCAATAGGTAAACAAATTTAGCCTAGTAGCCGTTTTCTCAATAAAAGGAGAAGGTAATAGAAGGTATATATCTAGATATGAACATTAAATTAACATCAATTAAAACTAATATTAATTTATATCGTAAAGATGACATATTTCAATTTAGAAGAAACATTTATCTTTAAAAACAATTAAATTCTAATTGTTCTTGTTCAATCTTATATAAAAAATCTTATATAATTATTTATTATTTATAATTATTTAACTATTTATTTTATTTATCTTTATTTTTAATTTATATATAAAATATGTAGAATCAGTTAGCTGATCTGATTTATTTAAAACATTCAACAGTAAATAAGATATAAAGTAAAATTTTAAATATAACAACAGCTTGAGCAGCTATAACTTTGCATAAGATTATAAATAAATAAAGATTTTTTTATTAAAAAAATTATTAAAAATATATTTTAAATATATTTTTAAAAATATATATTTAAAAAAATAAAATTCTTTTATTTTCTGGTCAGTTACAGAAAATAAAAGGAAAAACACAATACAGCAAGTGAAGTCTTCGTCCACGATCACGGCCTCAAATCCAGGGGATCTGAGCCCCCAACCGATCCAACACGCCGCTTTCCGACTGAACCACCGGGGTCGTAGAATTATAATTCTATAATTCTTACAGAATTATACATAGAATATATGTATATATTATAGAATATACATATATATTATATAATATATACATATATATTACAGAATTATAATATAGAATTTTCTTATAATATAGAATTATACATCAACAAAGAGTTATTAAAATATTAAATTTAAAATTTATATATCAACTTGATATAAAATTTATAAAATTTATTTTATTTATTTAAATTATTTTATATATAAAATATGTAGAATCAGCTAGCTGATCTGATTTATTAAAATATCAATTTGGATTTGTGCTGAATATCTAATTTATGACTCTCAAACCAATGATATTATCTTTTAAACTGAATATAAACGATCGGATTCGTTTGCCAACTGTGTTATAAAGATATTAGTGATGTATAAACTGCATTTTTAAAATGGATTGGGACAATTACAATTGCTGTCTTTTAATTACCTCTATTTCATTATGGAAAGGCTATTATGCAATTGAATGCTTACTGTCATTGAGCATAAATGCTAAATATCATAGCAAATATATCCATGGGGATATTTTACATTTAGCAACGTCTCAGAATATCTCATACTGACAAGTAACCATTTAAATGAATAAAAATGTAAATTCGTAATCTATCGTAATAAACTTTAACTTTAAAATTTTTTTAATTTTTACCATTAAAATAAATTTCTCTCGTCGATAAAACGTTTTGCTGCAAAAATATTAAAAATTTATTGAAATACTTGATTAAATAAAACTTTAATTTGAATAAAAAACGATCCCAATTATTTGATATTTGTATCTTAAATTATTTCATTACTCAATTATATTAAATGATCCTTATGCACATACAATAAAATATCATAGAAAAAATCACAATGTGGAAAATCTGCATTTTGCAATGATGACGTCAAAATTGTGACGAAATGATGTTCATCTTAATTAAAGTTAGTTTATATTTTAACTTAATTTAATTTATCATTAAATTAAATTTATCTCATCAATAAAATATTTTACTTTAAAAAATGTTTCAAGATATATTTCCTTAGAAGAGATTATTTTCGTATTTCGTCAAAAACAGAAGAAATATATGTTTGAAATTTTTGAAATATAAATTGTAGACGTAAATTTTGATGTTTATTAAATCATATTTTTATTACATCCTTTAAATAAATTTATTAATTAAATAAATTTTAAAATGCTACACACTTTGTAATCGGTTTTGTTAATAAAGAAACTACTTTATATTTTTCAATGTTTGATAAGTTTCAAATTGTTCTTCTCTAAATATCTTTCGTTTATGAAAGTCCATGTTAATACAAAGACATTGTTTTTCTTTTGAGCAATAAATTTCGTGCTTAATGAGGCATAATACAATGCCTATAGGCATACTGACTACATGATTATACATTTTAATATATACTATTATCAAGTTATGACCACATCATTTACATTTTATAGTAGTCATAAAACTTTGAATAGTTTTTCCTTAATTTTGTGTACAATGGGCAATTTTCAGCACTTATATACACATTAGATGTATATATACGCGAGGAACGAGGAAGGTGTATATACACGATGAAGGAATATAAACACATGAAAATGTGTATAAGATAAATACATAAAGTACTTCTTCATTCTCTACACTTAAACGCAGAGACTTAAATGACTCACAATTGTTTCAATGCTAATATTTCAACATAGTAGCTGATATTAAATCGTACATGTCCTTCTTAGAAATTTACCAGAAAAATTATAAATAAAATAGACTGATAACTGAATAAAATATAAAAAGACCAATGCATTTAATTTACAGAATATGCTATACTGGTTCTTTTTGAATACCAAATAATTATAAATCGTTATTTAATATCATCGATTTCGCTCTATGTAATATCCTCCATGTTCGATTATAAAATATGATTCCACTCAATCCGATCATTTGGCATATCATACGGGCCTAAAGTTCGACAATTCTCTATTATTGGGCTGTCGAACAATTACTAAATAAATTGAAGTGAACAGAACAAATATAAAATACTGATTATTCTAAAATATAATATTATCAATTTAAATATTGCTATATTTATTAATTTTATCTAAATAAGTTTTATGTAAAATTATTAATTAATAATAAAATATAATTCTGCAAAATTTAAGAGACAATAAAAATAAATAATTAAAAATAATCTAAAATATTCAATTATTTAATTCATCTTTTCTCTTTATATTTTATATATAATATTATTTTATGTATAATACAAAATTATATATTTTATATTTTCATATAAAATTATATCGTTTTGGTAAAAACTAAATGCTAAAATTTAAATCATTACGAATCGTAATTGGACATTTAGATTAGTTATAAAGTGATTGCTATTGATCAATTATTATTAAAGATTCAATTAATTACAATAAATTTTTTCTGTAATTACAATTATTTGACTTTATTCAGTTTAAACTTTACAAAATCTATAATTTGCTAGTTATGATGATGCATCGATTCGCAATAATCTATTTTTATTGTCTCTTTAAACAGTAAAAAAATATTTACTCCATAAAATTTGAAAACTTTCGGCATTTTCATGATGAACGCATTCCAGATTTGGTATTTTTCTTCTAATGCAGTTACGAATGAATCTTTGTTAGTAAATATGTTGACATCAAAATACAAACAATTAATTAAAATAAATATGTTTATTAAAATAAATACGCTTTTGTTTATTTAGATAAAACACTTAAATTGATTCACACAAAATATTATTTAATATTTGTGAATTCCATAGCAATTAACGTTTAATAACCTTATATAAAAAAGATGTATAAAATAAATTATATAAATATATGTATAAAATATCATTTATATATAAAATATTTATGTATCAATATTATTATATTAATATTCATAATATATTGTATATTATATATTTTATGTAAACATAAAATATTTATGTATAAAATGATCTCAAGCACGATTGTTCATTCTAGACAACGGAAAAGAATTCATAAATATACATATACAATTATTTTATTCACAAACATTGACTGCCAGATGATACTCGCCAGCGTTTGTAATATATTTTTTAAAATTATTAAAGATATCGCTATGGCAGTACTGGTGAACGTTAAATGATCAAAGTAGTTTACATTATTAAAAATGCTCAAACATCCTGGAATCCACAGCATAAACGAAAAAAACTATAAAATGAAATTTTTATGCAATGATTTAGATAAAGGACACTTAAACGGACGCTTAAATGTACAAAGGACGTTTGTACAATTGCAACATTTAAGTTATTGTCAGCAGAACATTAAATTGGCTCTTTTGTTTGAGCGAATCTAATATTGCATATTAATTGCTTACAACAATTTGAAATATCGAAAATGTCTAATTCAAAAACTCAATATGCTCATTTTTGCGCAATCAATAATTTTGATTGTCGAAATGAATGTGACTCCTTAATTAACAATTGGTACATAAAAGCAAGCAGAATTCTTTAAATCCACTTACTTTAAAGTCAAACTAAAGCTAGCATATTTTATATCATAAAATTTAAAACTCTTGAACAGAACTAATGCACGCAGAAAGAGGTAGTGGAGACAAAGATATTTTAAAATGCTTTTGCAATAGTTGTACACACGAGAAATGCACAATTAGCAAAGGTAGCGGACGTTGTTTTGCAGCCAACGAGCTTTTTCATAAAAGTAATTCATTTGTCAAAGCATATGGATGTCTTAGCAAACGTCAATCCAATTTACTGGTAAGAGAATTAAACAATTATTCAGATGTTGCTAATGGTGTCGTTATTATTGGAATATTCTAAGGATGACGAAATATTAAATTGTTAATTAGTTAATTGAGTCCGTAAATTATTGATTGTCTTATAATTGGTACTTAATAACCTGATTGATATTTTTATTAAATAAATGATAACTAAATCATGATTTTCGAATATAATTATCTTAAAAAGGCATTTGATGATACTTTTTTTATTTTACTTAAAATTTCGAACTTCGTATCGTAATCAGCACTGTATTCTGTGATGATGCTTAGAAATTGAACGTTTTTACAATTTTAAACTGAATTTATAACTTATAATGTTCTTTCATTTTAAAATCATTTAATAAATTAAATATTTTAATTGTTTAGTTACTTTAATTAATAAAGAGAATGTCACCGTAATTTTGTCAAAATTACAGCAATGAAAATAGAAGGCATGAATGCTCGAATGTTCACTTGGCGATTTTAAAAGATACTAATATAAAAGATTATTTTAATAATTTGGTTTGAATAAAATATTCAAAGTATTTAATTATTTAATATTTATTATATATTCTATAATATTTCATAAAGCTTTTAAATATTGCAATATTTAATCATAATATTTAAACAATATATTATATTATAAATATTGTCTAAATACATATAATTTATCAGGAGGCATTTAACAAGTTTATCGAATTCAATATAAAATTAAAGAATTTCAATTTTATAATTTTATAAAATTATAAAATTGAAAGATAAAGAGTTAAAATAATTATAAATTATATAATGTATAGCTATATATAATTATACATAATCATTTAAATTATGAAAAACATGCGTGTGTTTTAAGTTCCCAACTTGAAGTTAATAAAATCTTAAATACATGCTTTTAATAATAAGATGATGTGATTCACAAACTCTAAATTACCTTTAGATTTTAATTATTACCTTAACATCTTAATTTGCTTTAAAATGTAAATTTGCTTTAAATGTTTTATTCACTATTTTAAAGTTTATTTTTGCATGCTTTAGTGCTCAGATGAAAATAGAATTGGCAGCAAATATGGACACTCGTTGGCTATTCAATGCTGCTCAACGAACATGTGCAACAAAGATATGATTCCATCGCTAAGGGCTGATTATAGTCAACTTAGATGGGCATACTTTATTCAAAATGCAGTTGCCATATGCTTTATTGTTATATTACTAACTTGTTTTACTGTATGTGTGCTGATTATTTCAAAACGAAGGTTGGTGGATAATGACAAACTCCATTTTTCAATTTTAACCTACACATGTTTACTATACGATTCAAATTAATTGTTAAAATAAATGTTATAAATTTTTATTGCATAGTTTTTCTGAGGTTTATTTTATTTTAATCATTTTTATTTAATCTATAGTATAATATTTCTCTGAGTTAATTATTTTTAATTGCATATGGGCACTGGGTAAAAATCATGAACAAAATCTAATTATTTTAGAATTAAAATGTTTAATTTTGTAATAAATAACTTTAATGACTTTACTTTATTTAAAGTAATAAATAACTTTAGTTTTCGTAAGAAAAAATTTTATATTAAAAATTTAGAAAGAAATATAAAATGAAAAAAATCAGATATTAAGTTTGTATTTACAATTTGTTATAACTTATCTGCAACTCAAGCCATGCGTTCCTAGCCTGTCAACGACTACACCGCAACGGCACGTGTGGGGTTGGCATATTGGCGCTCCTAATCGTAAGGCGATTGCCACTTTTAAGACTTCGTCTGTGAGCAAAGTTCTAGTCGTGGACATTGGAACTGCCTGTAGGAACGCTCCTGCAGCAGGCGCCTTTACGCTTATTAGGCGGGCTGTAGTAATTGCATCGGTAGCACTTGCCGCGAGCTTGAGCGCACTTACCTCGAATAGAGGGATGCTCTATTCTTTTTGCGTGATTCCCAAAGTCGGCAAATGCTCCACGTCTGTGGCGTTAATTGGATAGAACCAATCATCTGGTTGTTCTCGCCGCAAGCCAGAGCTCTGCCTTTTACTAATTAAGTGCCAATGTTCAAGGTTGTGGTGAAAATCTTTCGTTCCGAACAGCAATGAATCTTGAAATTCTGTAGGGGGAAGATCAAAGATGACCGATAACGATGTCAGGTAAGACGCTAAGTAAGCTGGTGTGGCAGTGAGCGTTACGCTTGAAATGCCTAGACCTCCATGAGTTATCGGCAAGGTGGCTTGTTGTCAGCTAGATGATGATAATTTCACGTTAAGAACTTTCTAAAGTTGATCCTTCAGAGCAGCATCATAATCTTGGAGAACACTGCTTTGGTAGCATGACGTGGATCTATGTGTGTACATCAGTTTTGAGGCGCTGAGAAAATTCTGGAGCAGGAAAAATGCAAGGTGTGTGTTGAGTTCAGCCAAGCGGCTACCCATCAATTTCAGTTGCGATATCTTGTCAAGTAGTACCTTATCAGCGGCTTCTGAGCTGGCAAGGGCGCCCCCCCCAGTAAAGTGACATCAGCCGGCTCAACGTCCTTTATACCTGGGAGAATTTTGAGAATCCTTGAAAGTGCGGTTGGTGGGTGTGAAACGAATTTGCATTTCGTTTCGTTTAGATAAAACCCGAATTCAGGGCCGAGTTAGGTTAGCAGTTCGATATCGTGGCATATGTCTTCCGTACGGCCTCCGATAACGCCGTCGTCGAGATAACAAACATTAAAACTGGAAGTGAGTATTTTGAGCAGTGGATTGATGGCTAGGCATAATAATAGCGGACCGATAGGATCGCTTTGTTGAACTCCTTCTCGTGTTTCAATCGTGTGATCGCCGTATTGCAGGAGACCTACACCGGAGTAGTAGCAATGAACGAAGCGGAATTACGCGGGAAAGTGCTTTTTCGTTTCTGTCAGCACAGTTGTACGACTAACATCGTTGAGGGCATTAGTAAACTCTATCTTTAACTGGTCTTCCCTGCATGTCATTCCCTCAGAGAGGAACAAGCGTGTGGCGTGCACTGCCTCTTCATAAGCTGATTTTACTACTACGCCGATCTGATAAGGCTTCAGAAATGTGGAAGCTTCATTGCAAATCAGTAGCGAGGGAGCCTTTGCCACCAACCGACGGAGTATTTTGCTAATTGCGATGGGACGAAACCCTCCATCTTTCTTGTTGAAAGTGGCGCCTAATAAATACGGCTGAACTATTTTTGGTACATTTCCTTTAAGGATGATATTGATGAAACTTGTCAACTGTTTGACCAGTCCTGTGTCTCTCCAAGTGTCTCCTGTGCCGACTAAGTCTTGGAGGTGTAGTGGGCGAATTCCGTCAAAACCTCCCGCTGTTCCCTTAGGAAAAGAGCGCATAGTCGCGATAGCGTCATCCGGAGTTGCTATGATTCCCTCTGGGAGATCTATTGAGTATATACTGGATTGAATATTAGTGTTCCTCGGTAGATGTTTAAAGCGCATCGTCTGAGCATTTTCGTGGGATAAAGGGGCGAGCTCTTCGTCGCTTGAAGCGATTCTAATAGCCCCTCTAATGTCCCCGTCTTCGACCTTCCTTGTTATCATCTTCGCCCCCTCCTCGATAGATATTGACCATGTTCCCACGATACTCGAGATATTGTTATTCCTAGTCTTCCGTTTATGTTGCTCGTTTCCCACTGATGGTTTGATGACAAAGAATGACTGTGTAGCTTGCTTGATCTTTGCAGTCAGGCTCGTAGCGTCGTCCTCCCTTGATCCCTTGCTGCTAACACTAATGCAAGGCTTTTACAAAGTAAAAGTGGGCTACCCGGTTTGACTCAGCTGTGGGATCGGTATTCACACGCACAAGAGTCGTTTCGAGTGTCTGCGCTACTGAAGATCGATAACCCCGCGGGATACGTAGGATCACGGGGCAGTGGCGAGCCAAAACGGACATTAAACGATCGGTGAATGACAACTGGATTGAGCCAATTGAGTCGATATCGGCTGGTGTCGTTTTCCACTTAAGCCGCTGATGTAACATGTTCACCGCAAATTAAAAGGGTGGTCTGCTGGAACCGGCGCAGCTACGTTGTTTGCCGTGTGTAAACAGCAGTCCTGAAGCCGTAAGACGAAACCGTAAATGGCATACTGCGCATGTGCTTGTTGACCGGTTCATTGTAAAATAAATCCAGTGATTGTGATTTAGACCTTGTTGGTCTGATCCAAAATCAGGACGATTGTATGTTATTTATTGTAATTAACTCTTTTCTATAAATTCATCTAGCGAAATCCATTTGTGTGTTTTTTATATTGTAAGTTTTTATAACCAAAAGATTTTAACCAGTCCATATTGAGGTGGTAATTTTCTGAAGATGGTAATTTTCTAATTCAGTGTAATTTTCTGAAGATGCTAACAGAAGTTAGCAAAATATCAAAATACCAAAATACATGCACACAGCATTTCCCCGTCAGTTCCTATAAATATTATCATTTTTTAATCAAAACATATTTTTTGTCATTTTTATAAAAAAACAATAACTTTATATATTTTTAAAGAATTTATAGATTTTGATGAATTCTTAGATTTGCTGATAAATTTTGTTTTAGCAAAACTCAAATTTTAACAACGCTTAGAAATCCTGTGCTTAACTCAGATCAATTAGAAAAGTAATATAATTCCTGTATTAATTCTGTTTTGTGCTATGATCATCAAGAGTTTATTAATTTCCAGGAACTCTCAGGTATAGTTTAATAACAACAAAAATTATTTTGATATTTTGATAGTAACTACTAGCAACTTGATTGTGCTACGTTTACATGTAATATTGAAAATCAACATTGTATTATTTGTTAATTGTATGTTTAGAAATATAATTTCACATGATGTAAAAGTACGAACCACATCACAATCAACGACGGATGTGGCAAATAAAGAAATACAACTAGTAATTCTGTTCTGTAATCACTTTACCCTTTATACCTCGTGTTTAGCTTCAGCCATGTGTATCAAACCAAATACAATACTGTGAATTATTAGACCGTGGTAGATATAGTCAAGTTTGGAAAGCGGTATGGCTGAAAAGACAACCAGTCGTTGTAAAGCTTATAGAGTCAAATAACCTGGATATTTGGACAAGGGAAGTTCAGTCATATCGATACTTAAGGCATCGAAATGTATTACAATTTCTCTTTGCTGACATTTTGCCAGATGGTCATTCGCTTAAATACATGATAGTCACTGATTTCCACTGGAATCAGTCTTTATTTCATTTTCTTCGTATTAATATTTTAAATGAAATGCAAATGTGGAGCGTATTGAGATCGCTATGTGCTGGACTAGCATACTTGCACAGCACCATTTATGTAAAAATCGGATCTAAGCTAATTAAACCAAGAATTCTGCACAACGACCTTAAAAGCAAAAATATACTAGTTATGTCCAAAGAGGGGGAATGTTGTATTGCCGATTTCGGTATGTCTGCCGATGAAGGATCATGGTCAAAAGAAATTCAACTCGTAGTTAGCACGAAGCGATATGCTGCCCCAGAAAGATTAATATCTACCAGCTCATTTCAATCATTCGCCGATTACTTACCCAGCGATGTGTACTCCATCTCATTATGCCTATGGGAATGCGTAAACCGAACAGAATTCACAATAAAAGGTAAGCTTGGATATTGAAATTATTAGATTTTTTGATAATAAAAATAACTAATCTTGGTTCACTCTTTAAATTTAGAATTTGGAACCACAATCAGCAAGCACAAATTTATTTTTATATTTCGCTAGGTGCTGAACGTCGTCCGAAAAATAAAGTACAATTTGTTCATTTGGTTATAGTTTACAATATTAACATTCTATTGTGGTAGATGTTAAATGAAGTAGAAACAATTAATCATAATGATTGACGCTTGGTTGCTTTGTGAATCATTGGTAATCAATATTCGCCACTGTTGGCGCGGATGAAGAACCCTAGACGGCTAATTGACGACATTATTATTGAATTGCGTTGACTTCGCAAAGATGGATGTTATGCGACTACTTTGGTCAGTGAAGCCAAAGCTGCATTTGTGATATTATTAAGTTTTAGTGGCCAAGTTATTCGTTTTCTGATATAAACAATTAAGCGTTTAACCTTAAAAATCCAAAAATTTATTATTTTTCAAATATCTTAAATATATTTTATTTTTATATTTTATAATTTTATAAAATATGCAAGTTTAGCTGGTACTTATATATGATAAGTATTTAGTCATATTAATAAGCATTATTTGATTTAATCAGATAGGATATTTATAATTAATATTTCCAGTTTAAATTTACAAAATCATTCTTTTTCAAGAAATAAAAATTACTTTTGACTTGAGTAGAAATGTCACGAAATTTTTGCCTTTTCCTTAAGAGCATGAAACAATTTTGAGAATAAATAATTTTATTTCTACAATTTTAATTTTTACAAACAGCACTTTACTTTATTGCATATAATTTTTGATAAAATGTTGATACGAGTATTGATTATTTAAAATAAGAAAATCAAATAACTGAACAAATCATTTAGCAGGCATTGAAATTAAATTCATATTATTCATATATTATATTAATTCATAAAATTCAGAATTTAATAAAATCTGATCAGCTAACTGTGCCAAAGTTACATTATTTAAAATTTAAAAATAATGCTGAATAAAATTCAAATAATTAAATAAATAATAATTATAAAATAATTTATAAAATAATTATATAATTTATATAATTACTATTTTTCTAGTAATTTTAATTTTTAAATTTTCAATCGAAATTAATATTTCTTATGACAAGGAAATTCTTAATATTTCTTAAAACATATTTTTTATAAAAAAATGTTTATATAAACTTTTAAATATTAAAATTCTGCATTTTTGGCAACAAATAATGAAATTTAACATATTGTTATACCTAAAAAATTAGTTGAAATATTATAACATGGCGAAATTTCAAGCACTTAATTATTGTACATTTTAAAATTTATTCACAGTATTCTGATAAAGGGGCGAGCTTTTTGTCGCTTGAAGCAATTCTAATAGCCTCTCTAATGATTATAAATCTGATCATAAAGTAAATTTTAACTTAAATAATTAATTTAATTTTTTAAATTAAATCTTAGTTTATATTTGTAAATATGTTTATGAAAGTAACTTCTTTACAGATGTGGTTCCCATTTACACTCTTCCTTATGAAAATGATTTACCAGTCAACCCATCCGTCGAAGAAGTATTGTCCGCAATACACATCAAGCAAGCAAGACCAGTTTTACAACAACACGTACCGAAATTATTGGTAAAGTATATTCATTAGCCGTGGTGTTCTAAATTACTAAATGATATTATCTATTTTATTTTCGATTTTTATTAAAATAATTATTGCATGTAGTCATTAAAATTAGATGACATATTGAATAATCAACATTTATGGCTTTATTTATTCCTCATTCATATTATGTTTTACATAATTCTTTCGATTGTCTAATCAAAATTCAATAATGGAATTGTAACAAAAACATATTCAAAGATTTAAAAAATACATTTATATTTTTAATTTAACTTGATTGAATCTGTGAGATGAAATACTTCCGGTTGTGGAACGACATGATTCATCACGATTCATCACGATTCATCATTCTTGATTCATCACGCTACAAATCTGCCTGGATGGATCTCATCAAAATGAGATTCACCAAGATCTTATTCATTTCTTTTCGAAAAGTGAAATGTAGGTCTGGGTCAGCAGCCGATAAAGACCCACCCAAGCTGATTAGTAGCATCTTACTGTATCAAGAATAGGAACAATACCTGTGAGGATAATGTCGTGTCGCAACTAGAAGAACATTTACATTTATTTACCATTTCTCTTTTATAAACTATAAATTAATAAACGATGAATTAATTGATAAATAAATTGATAAATAGAACAGAGAGGTAATATACTCTCTTATGTCAAACACTATTTTTGATATTGAATAAAAAAGATAGCATGAAAATAATCAAACAGTCAAGAACTATCATCAACAAAATGTAAATTCAAATTAATTAATTAATTAAAATAAATAAATAAAGAGTTTATTATCTAATTGAATAAATTCATCTTTCCTTCTTGATACTTATTGATATGTTGCTAAATAAACCACTATTTTATATGGATTTTTATTTTATTGTAAAAAGCAATTTAAGATTAATATCGGATTTGTTATTTATTATTTCTAGTTTTTTATTTATAATAAAACAAATTTGTTATCCGATCTATTCTTATCCTTAAGATCATCGATGTACTGTCAAGATAATGACTATATAGATTTATAATTAATACTCATGCGTAGAACTTTAAAAGTAAAGTAGATGAACAAATATTTAGCTTGCGGAACAGGATAAAACCTTTAATTTCTACGCCAAATATCAACTATAATGGTTGCATTTTGGCTAAATGCATCGGATAAAAATACATTAAAAATATTTTGAAAACAAGAATCGCAGTTTCAATAATTAAACCTTTAAATGCAGCGCAAGCCTCTATATTTCTAAAACGTTCACAAGATAGATATATGCTTTTACGTAGTCAATAACTTAATCGTTGAAATAAATAAAACGGTATATGCAAGATTCAGAAGGGATGTGATGCAAAAACGTTTTAGACGATATAGTCAAAGTTCATTGAGTCAGTAAATAAACTTATGTGATAGTAAATATTGATGATGTATTTGAAATTTAGATTTATTTTTTACTTTATTTTTGGGTATTTTAGAGAGAGAAATTATCGGCGCTGTTGGAGGAATGCTGGATGGACAAATCTGAACAACGAATCACCGCTCGTTTATTGGAAAGAAAAATCAAAGAACTGTACGAGGCCAATAATATCATCAGAAGCAAAAATCATCATAGCTCTTCATTTTAGATAGTAGTTACTTTTAAATTTTAATTAAAATTTGACTATTTTAAATTGCAAAAGACTTTGTTCTAAAGGTAATAATTATCGAATATATTGTGATATATTTGATATATAACAAAATAATTGATATTTGTGATAGAAATGCACATTGATGCGTGCATTTCAATGGCTTTTAATGTAAAAACTTATTGAGGTTAATATCTAATTAGTTGGCGAGCTCGCTACATCAGCATCGAACTGTTTTGTTCAAGCTTAAAAAAATATTCTCTAACTGAATTTTAAAAGGTATATTTTTTGTGTATACTATCTATATTTTATATTTTTTTGTACGAGAATATTAATTTAAATAATTAATTTATAATAATATAATTTATAATAATTTATAAAAATAATTTATTTATATAAATAAATATTATAAGGATTATCATTAATTTAAAATGTCATGAAATACACGTAATGGAGTAATAAATTTCAGATTGTCTATCAAGTGGCATAATAAAAAATATCATAGTTCAGTTTATCGTTTTCGAATAGATTATCGTTTTCAAATGATAAATCTACACTATTCGAGCAATTTAAAATGTGTTAAAATATATAAACTCCTTATATTTATGATTAATAAAATAGTCTAAAAATATAGCCGGAAGATATAAATTATTATATAAAAAATTTTTTTTTCATATATTCCATGACAACCGATAAATAAACTAATTAAAAACAACAAACTAGACTACATCGCTACCCAGTTTCACATTATAAATTTTTTAAATGAATTAAAAAATTTAAAATTCATGTTAAAATTAAAATTAATAATTTTAAAAATTTTAGAGAAATATAAAAATTGTATAAAACATTTAATATAAATAATCAAAACCCAAAATAGTGTAAATTTCAAAGCATTTTAATTAAATTTTAATTATTAAAATTCAAATATCTTCTTAACTGATGATAATGGAAAATCAATATTTTAATGTGTACTTTACTTTTTATCGGACCTTTAGATAGAAAATCTACATCATTGGAGCAGTTTAAAACGCGATAGATTTTTTAAACTTCTTATATTTATGATTAATAAAATAGTTAATAATTATATCAAAATTTTTTTATTAAGATATAAAATGACAATCAAAACAATATTAAGTCCATTTATTAATAAGACAGTATAAAAATATAAATTTGAACCATATATTATTTTAAGATTATTATATTATTTTATATTATTTTATATATTTAATTTATAATATTTTTTTATAAATTAAAAAAATATTTTATTATAAATTATTATATATTTTACAAATTGTAAAACATGTAAGTATTTACAAATTAGTATTTATTAAAAAGTATCCGCAGTAATGTCGTTTTTAAATCAAAAATCTGTTATTTTCTCTTAATAGTGAATATACTATTGTTTCCAAAAAAGAACAAAGGTTCAATGTTTATTTGATAATAACAAAGTATATTCTATAACACGCATTCACATGCTTGTTTGCTTTTATTGAATATATTCAAATTATATATTATATATTAAATATTATAATATATTAGGACATGATATCAAATGACAACACATATAGTCAAACTTCATAAACTTATGAGATTGATAGGACATGATATAAGATATTGTAAATTATTTATTTTTAATAAGACAATATGTTTTATTAATATTTATTTTTATCAAAATAAGACAATATGATATTAAAAACTGTAAATTATTTATTTTAGAACATATTATCGAAGAAAACATATCAATATTAAATCAAAAACTATTAGAAAAAGAAGATTTTTGGATTAAAACGCTTAATTCCATGTACCCATTAGGATTGAATGACGTGGTACAAGGAATTGGCAGAAGTAGTATAATACATAATAAACAACTATATTATAATAATCCGGTTAAACGCAAACCAAGAAGTGAAAATAACAAACAATTACAAAAGGAAAGTTAAAATTAATAAAGATATGTATACAGAACTTACTAAATTAAAGGATAACTATATAATAACAACTATTGATAAAGCTAGTAATAACTTTGTCTTCATATGCAAAAAGCTTTATTATGATATACTAATGAAAGAGGTTAATTCTAATGATTTAAATGTAAATCCAACATATGAACGTAGTGAGTTAAGTTTA
This sequence comes from Pomphorhynchus laevis, assembly GCA_012934845.2. Classification (NCBI taxonomy): domain Eukaryota; kingdom Metazoa; phylum Acanthocephala; class Palaeacanthocephala; order Echinorhynchida; family Pomphorhynchidae; genus Pomphorhynchus; species Pomphorhynchus laevis. Next base: position 48,314 of record WNNJ02002692.1, read on the forward strand.
GAAACAATTATTACAAGTCACTGTTCTATGCTAGGATAAAAAGGGTATAAAAATTGAATCAGATAATAAAACTATACCTATATTATATTGGAATTCAAAATTACATAAAAATCCAATAAAACCTAGGTTCATATGTAGTGCTTTTAAATGTACATTAAAACCACTTTCTGTCTATATGAATAAAATACTTAAAGTAATTAAAGCACACTTTAAAAAATATTGCAAGGTAATCGAAATTAATACTGGTATAAAACACTATTTCAGTATTAATTCTACAAAAGAATTTTTAGAACAGACAAAAGGAATAAATTTTCAAAATATAAATACATACGATTTTAGTACGCTTTATACAAATCTAGATTTAGTAGATATTAAAGAAGCGTTAGTAAAATTAATTAATCTTATATTCGGAAAAAGATATACATATATATGTTATAATAATTATAACGCCTATCTAACAAAAATTAAACCATCAAGTAAATATAAATATATAGGATAAAATTGAATTAATAGAATCCTTAAATATTTTGATAAATCAAAATTATTTAAAAGTAGGGACATCTATATTTAGACAAGTAAAAGGTGTTCCAATGGGTGGTAATAGTAGCTCCAATTATAGCTGACTTGTTTTTAAGCTTTATAGAATATGAATTTGTTCATAACTGTGTAAAAACTAAATCTAAACTATATAAATATATGAAATATATGTTTCGATACATTGATGATATATGTGTATTTAATTCTAATAATTTTTATTCAATTAGTGAGCACATTTATCCAGAAAGCCTTATTCTTAACAAAATCAATATTAATGATAAAGAAAGTGTATATCTAGATATGAACATTAAATTAACATTAACTAAATCTACTATTAATTTATATCGTAAAAATGACATATTTAAATTTACAAGAAACATATTGTTGCATGAGCATTCATGCATACCATATAATATAAAATATAATACATTAAATAATGAAATTTTGGATGGATAATAAATAATATACTTTGCATTAGAATAAGATACTAGATAGTTATTTCAGAGGAAATACATCATTAGCATGTATTTGGCCCCGCTGCTATGTTGGGTAGAGGAGTTAGGGGCCGAAACCTGATAACGTAGCAGTTCTCCTGATAACATCTAATCCTTATTCTGATAAAACGTCTGTTATTTATTAGTCAATTCACAAAAATGACGTTTATTTTAAATTTCAATTTTTTATTTTAACTTGATTTAAATTATAGAAAATATTAAAACAATTATTTATTTTATTATTAAATTATTAAATTTTGATTTAGCATTATAAAGTTTTGTTTATTTTATAATTATATTAAATACATAGAGTCAGTTAGCTGATTTGATGATTTCCGCAATATTTTCATTGTTATCTTTATGTAAATTTCCGCAATTCTGAATTAATTCATTCTAACAAAAACGAACATTTATACAAATTTTAAGGTACAAGTAACTATTCGGTTGTCGAATAAACTGGTTTACTTTGTAAATTCAATAATATTATTATATCCATAACTACATTTTTAGTAAATCTGTTGGTATATAAATCACCACAGATAAATTGATAATCTTGCAGTTGAAAATATCCATAGCCTAATCTGAATTAGCTATTTCCAGTGTCTCCTTGTAACAAAGGAGATAATCCTGCATTATTAAGAATGATAACATGATTTCTTATTCCGGTTTCAGCACATGCAGCTTTTTATTCATTCAAACAAGTCTGAAAAATTTCACTGTAACAGCTTCATCATGCACTTTGTGATAGAGAAGCTTATCCTTAAACATTAACACAACAACCGAAATATTTCTGCTCCTTGTTAATAGAACTGTTGTTGCTCTTGTTCCTACTCGCGCTTTTCCTCTTTTAGGACGTGATGACACTTTCAAAACAACTTAATTAATAAAAGTAAATGCCTCAGAAGGGAAATCTTGTTTAAATTGCCGAGATTTTTTGAGCGTCACGATCTCGGAAAGATAAAGTTAACAATTATCCTCAATCCATTGTCGTATATTGTTTATTTTAGATTCAGATAGTTGTTACAGTCGTTTACTACCTCTTGGATTTGTCTGTTCCTGACTCGTTTGTAGAAATTTACATACAATATTTGATACTTTAGTTCTGGGCAAGCCAATGAGGTGTGAGATCGATGTAACATTACTACCATTCATTGTAAGTGCTACAATACATGATCTCAATTCAGATGATACTTGACTTCTTGAGACCTGTCTAGACTTTCAATTATTTGTTGTACGATTGATTTCAATTGATGTTTCATTTACAAATGTTGCGATTCTTTCCATTGTTGTATAGAGATATTTGTCATTGAAAGGGAAAACTCAGGTGCATTTCTGGGGCACTTGGGCTATCTTGGGATTAGTCTTCTTCTCTAGAGGACGTCCCCCAGAGCAAAGGCTAAGGTTTCTCAAGCTCTTCGTCTCTCGATTACCCAGCATAGTCCGCGTCGATTGGACTCTTCGGGGGGGGGTGAAAGACCCCGGGTGGTTCAGTCGAAGGGCGGCGTGTTGGATTGGCTGTGGGGCTCAGATCCCACTGAACCTGAGGCCATGAAGATGATGGAAGAAGTAGACAAGTTTTTCCGAAAGACGATGATTTCTGACGTCTCTTTTTTCTATTTTTGTTTTAATTCTATTTAACCTATGTATTATTTTTTTAAGAAAATCATTATTATTAGAAATATTTCTGCTCCTTGTTAATGGAAATGTTGTTGCTCTTGTTCCTACTCGCGCTTTTCCTCTTTTAGGACGTGATGACACTTTCAAAACAACTTACTCAATAAAAGTAAATGCCTCAGAAGGGAAATCTTGTTCAAATTGTCGAGATTTTTTGAGCGTCACGATCTCGGAAAGATAAAGTTAACAATTATCCTCAATCCATTGTCGTATATTTTTGAGATTCAGATAGTTGTTAAAGTCGTTTTCTACCTCTCGGCTTTGCTTGTTCCTGACTCGTTTGTAGAAATTTACATACAATATCTGATACTGTACTTCTGGGCAAGCTAAGGAGGTGTGAGATCGATGTAACATTACCATTCATTGTAAGTGCTACAATACGTGATCTCAATTCAGATGATACTTGACTTCTTGAGATCTCTCTGGACTTTAAATTATTTGGTGTACGATTTGTCTCAATTGATGTAACATTCACAGATGCTAAGATTATTTCCATTGTTGACATAGTGAAATTCTTGACCTGACCACAATCAATTCAACAGTGATTATATTGAATGCAAGATGGCCATAATCAATGCAACAGTGACCATATTTAATGCAACACAGACCATAAAAGACAAAAACACTGAGTATTAACTGACGCTGTTTATGATTTGTTAACTTTTAAAATGACGACACTGTAATGTCCATCGATTAAATGATTGTTTAGATAAAATCCCAAAAGTGAGCATTGAAAAAGTAATATTACTTAGCTATATGAATCTCGCTAAAAATAATTAGCGCCTTTTAGAACACGATATTTTGTAACTTATTTAAATTTTCAAAATAATTACAAATTGGACAATAAATTTAGAAGGATTATAAATATCCATGAGCATTTAATCGAATAAAAAGTAATCGAAAGAAAGTTAGCTTAATGAATAAAATCATTATATATCACATTTTAGCAATTTCGCTTACAGCAGGTGAAAAGTTTTTTAGAACGCTTCTCTACCCGAATAAAGAACATACAGATCGTGATAATAGATGCTGGAACAGCGGATCTTCTTTAAACGATATACTAGGCTGCGATGAGTTCCTTGTAAAACCAGGATACAATGACATATATTGGCTTAGAAAATACATGCAATCAGAAATAATTTTAATATGCAAACAGTTGTGGCTACGCTATGATGATAATTTGAAATTTTGTGTCAGAGATGATAGCTACAATGATTATATGAACAAGGTTCCACATGACTTACCTGCCTACAGAACATGGCTGAAAAGAATTGATAATGCCACTAAAAAAGAAGTAGAGGAGATGGACAGATACAACCATATAGAGTGTTTGAAGTCGGGACGAACCTACGATTACTACCTTAAAAATTGTGCATTCATAAAACTAAACCCGATGGAAAAAGACAAGATAAAATTTATTAACGATATTCTGAACGAGCATGTAAGATACAACTTCTGGTGTTATATCTGTAATCACCTAGGCCTAAGATACGATTCGAATATGCGCACTTGTACCAGAGTCCATTACTTTTACGACGGTTCTACTTTACCGGTTAGAATTGATGTTACATTTTCAGGCAGTAAACATGATCTTTACGAAAAGCAATTATATTGCATAACTATAGGTCTTAGTTATATTGAGCTAGAAGATGGATGTGGTGAGTATAAGGAAAATAATATCATACTTTTTATAGGTGGTATTCTTGCAGCACAAAACAATATCCAACAGGTTTACATACACGCTAAGGAGATTTTCTGTGCACGTTATGGTATGTTGTATCAGCTACAACTCGATATATGTTATCAAACAGAAGAAATACCAATAGTGAGAAGTAAACGTCATGTTGAACTTTGCCTTGACCCAGGATGCAAGCATAATCTGTCCGAATCCGAATATGGACCGAATCTTCGATTACTAGTTTCTAAAAAGGACGACGAGTGCTTTAGACTCGGCCAATTATACCAGAAGTCCTATGATAGATGTGAAAACTTTCCACGGGAAATGGACGAAAACCTGTTAATAGCATATCAGTTCAGATATTTCCCGCATTTACACCAAATATTGCGCCGAAATTGTTTTCGAAATTCTTTGGATTATTCAAGAAATAAACGAATTTGTATTACACCTAAGGGCAATATGTATGAAATTGATAGGCACAGTGAAAGGCACAGAGAGTATCACAAGGTACATAATTTAGAAGACTACAGAAAATTACAATTAAAAATATGTATGTTTAATGGTTACGACTATGACCCTTATAAGGATGATTGTGTATGCTATCCGACAATATTCACCGATGATTACTATAATTTCTATAAATCGTACCAAAGTATACAGGTACACGTGGTTTGTGATTCTTCACGTCGTACTTACATCCCCGAGCTTGATTTTTGTCCAACTGAAAAGTTTGATTTAAAATCCTTGAATCAATCTGATATTAATTTGAAAAGAAATCACTTTGAAAGTGATCGACAAAAGCTAGTCAGAGAATTTTGTTATTCGAAGGAATTCGATTACTATCCAAAATTGAAGTTATGCATAGAAAGATTTCGTAAGCGATCATCAATTCAAAAATATACCTACGAGGAACTGGCCCGAACATATTGTATGGGAATAGGAAAAGTTTACGACGAGAAACATGACGCATGTGTCTCCCCAGTTGAATATCAAGCATTCAAAACCAAAAATGTGACGCATATTAAGATCGATCAGATTTTATCGATGTGTGAACTAAGCAATCTAGAATATGACCGAGAATTTGGATTCTGTGTAATGCGTCGTGAGCCCTTCGAAAGAAAAATACCAAAAATACCGATAATTTTAGATGGCCAGGACGGTTATGAAGAATGTCTTAGGGTTGGTATGCTTTACATTAATAAAACAAAATCATGCCAATATTTTCCTCTTCGAATTACGAAGACGCATGTATCAACATGGGAGCCTTCTCTTGAACTGGCTATTGACAAACTTTATGCACGCTTTTGTTCTGCAGGTAGTAAATCATATTTGCCGTCTTTGCGTATGTGTCGGAAAAAAGTTTCACAAGTGCCATTACGAAATAGTACTTCTTTCAGTAATATTTGCAAACGAGATAGATATTATTGCTTCATGCTTGGTTATCGTCTTGTCTACAGAGACAAAAAGTACGTCTGTGATGAGTTTCCGTCAAATGCAATGATTACGAAGGAGCATAGATTTTACCGTAAAATGTATATCCATCACAGATGCCCAATATTTTCAAAATATGACGACCTAGTAAAATTTTGTATACAAATACCTCCCAGAGAATTTCCTATCGTCCACCGGAAATACTTTCCAAAGAATTTAAATCAGCACTACAGCAAACTAACGACCAATACTGCTCTTAATGCTAACGAACAAATACTGCACTTGAGTAAGAAGTGCTGCATTTCTAAAGGTCTCATCTATTACCAAGAATTGGATATCTGTATCACTTATCGGATGGTGCCTACACTAGTGAATTCCATCAGAAGTGAGTTACTTATGCCTATTTAAAATCACATACAACGGGTGGTTTCAGAGGTCGCTTTTATTTGTACTTATGCAGCTGAATTATTACAGGTCGGAAAATTAAATGTACCTTGAATATTAGGATAAAATAATGTAGTTCTTGAATATTAGTAATTAGTAATATTAATTTGTAATATCACTAATGTGTACCAACTATGATGACTTGTTCCGAACAAAGCGCATCCAGACAGTTTTGAATTTGCAAACTTTTATATCGCCCACTTGACATTCCGCCGTAAATCAATCCAACAAGCATTGTAGATCATCAGTATTAGAGGCCAACAAGAACACATCGTATGCGAAGAGCAAAGATTATATCTTGATGGGACCAACATGAAACGACTCAAACTTCCAGTCGTACCAAAAGCTTAAGGATCCTGGCAAATAGCTTACCGGGTAGGCTAAGAAGACTAATGTCCCTATAATTTAAACTTTCCTCAACCACTTTCTTCTGTTGAACGTAGCTTACTACTGGTTTCCACCAAACAGTTGGGGGATTTCCTCCACGGCAGCCACCACAGTCTTCAAACTACAGCTCTTTAAAATCGCTTAGTCATGGGAAGTTTTTAACATCGATTATCCTTCTTCGGTATTCTCCCTCTTCTCGCAATTGAGCAAAGTCCGCCCGGATATAGTTTGTAAAAACTTCTCTTACAGAAGCATCTTGCAGACGTTCTTAACAACACTAACACAACGTTTGGGTTCCCAGGTCTGTCCGGTAGCCTACTTTACAGACGAATCTTATCAACTACAAGGTAGTAGTGGGTTTGCAGTTCACCCCTTCTTTTCATACGTGTGTCCGGACATATCGTCCCAGATAGATAAGATTACGAACTCAATCATTGATCGTTGACTAAGAGTATTCTGATGCCATGTGCATCTTTGGATTTATTTATGTTCAAACACGGTGTTGGTTATCGACAAATTGTTACTAGAACAGAAATACAACAACTTAACACCACTCGCGTTCTTATCAGTGTTTCCATTCCTCCTCACCGATCCCATCCAGGTAGCACAGTCATTGCCAACGTGAACATTTAAGTCGTTTTATAAAATGAAAGAATCACCCACGGGTTTACCATCAAGTAAATCTTGAAAATCATTCACAAAAGCTGCATATTCCAAGCTAGTGTTGAGTGCATAAGCATGCACAACAGTTAGCAACTTCCCCCTTTGACTACAAGTCTCAAGGACGCCAACATTTCATTTACTGAGCAAATTTTCTCTGCAGTTGACGACAACCAGGTATTTGTAAGTGCCCTCACAGCCGTCCGTTGACGTTCTCCCGTAGCAACTGTAAGCACAACAGTTAGCAACTTCCCCCTTTGACTACAAGTCTCAAGGACGCCAACATTTCATTTACTGAGCAAATTTTCTCTGCAGTTGACGACAACCAGGTATTTGTAAGTGCCCTCACAGCCGTCCGTTGACGCTCTCCCGTAGCAACTTTTAAATAGTGTAAACCTTGATATAAAAGTTAAGTACCGGAACAAGAACAGTTAAGATATGTAACTATTTTAAAACTGAAGGGATTTACGTCCCTTACTAAATCTGGTTCTCCCCGTCAGCGAAGTAACGTTCCACGTTACTTCGCTGGCGAATTAGCGAATTACTTCGCCAATTCCCGCTACTGCACGAGAACACCGCACTTTGACAATTCCTCCTGTCAGTGGTAAGCTGTCGATCGTTTTGATTTTAATCCATTAAATTCTTTCTTGTATTAACTGTCGTCGTTGTTTTTGTTCAGTTATCTGCTGTCCCCATATCCTTTGCTAATCCAATACTATTTCTGCAAGGAAACAGGTTTTTCATAATATCTATGCTATCCCCCGTATCATCTGGTATTCCAATACCTGTTGCGAAGAAACAAGACCTTATTGACCATCTTCTGCTTTCTTATGATTAATCCACCGCTAGGGTCATAAAAAAGATCCGAGCTAGTAATCCAGCGAACTAACTCTAAAGGTGATACAAGCCGCTCAGGTATTTATCCGCCTGGATATTTAGGCCTTTACTAGACCTAACCATGAGGAATTAACTGACAATAGGTGATTCCCGATCCAGACCCATCAATCGACGACGGATCTGTTAAGCCTATACATAGAGGCCTTTGAGCCTAACTTAGCGCCCCTACAACAAGCGGACCTAGGTGTAGTTGTTTTTTTATTTTGTAAACCTTTTTTGTAGTAAACGATTTCTTTTCCAAGAAATCGTTTTTCTTCAAACAAGAGTAGACAAATTAATTTTGAAATTAGGATATTTTAAGAAAATTAACCATCTTTAATAATAGCCGGAAAATACAAATTTTGAAAAATGTGCTAATGATAAATTTTCTTAATAATCAATTCAGCTAACTGAGTCTACGTATTTAATATAATTATAAAATAAAAAAATAAAC
>WNNJ02002693.1:0-97032 GCA_012934845.2 Pomphorhynchus laevis
TCGTCTATATGACTATCCTCTTCTGCAAGAAGTGGTAGTCAGGTTTGTGAGCACCACAAGTCTTTTAGACTGTTACTATTTAATGTGGAAGGTTTGGCGTCTTTGATCGAGCAAGGTATTGAATCCTGGTTCGATACCTTTCACGTTGTGGTACTATTAGAGACCATGTTTACTAATAATTATTCTTTACCTGGTTTTTATACATTTGACAATCCTGCTTTATTGGGCATTCGTGGTCGCCCCGCGGGTGGAATAATTTTAGGTTTAAATAGGGCCTTCAGGGATTGGCAATGTAGGTATTTGCTGAATTCTATACTGCTTGAAACACCTGTCATCACTTTTATCGCATGCTATTTCAAACCCACACTTACCGCGGCAGATATAATTGACGAAATTTCTCAGCTTCTTTCAACTCTAAACAGCACAGTCCCGATAATTATCGCAGGAGATTTTAATGCAAGATTCACCAGTACAATCACAGGAAAATTGCGAATTCTTGTCAATTACTTTAAGTCTATAAATCTAAAGTTATACGTCCCTAATGAAAATTGGTCCTACGAATCTTCTACAGGTAACAGCTGTATAGACATCATATTTACTAACGTGCATGTAAGACATATAGGGCTAGAACTATCTTCAAAATGGGCGTTAGTTCGTAAACACAAACCTGTCTCGTGTATTTTTGATTGCATATGCAACATACAATCAATAGATTTGCCCCGTCAACCTAGCAGGAAATTATGTACTTCAGCAATTGATTATAGTCAAATAAATCTAGCTTTTCAATTCCTTAGATCAGGAGAACTGGGGAACAGCATTACTTCTGTAATTTCCACCCTTCTATCGGCTTGTAGATATGAATCCGACTATTCCAAAAAAAAACTCATACCTAGTAAAACCCGCTTGGTTTAAACAGTTCCAGCAACATTTAATTCAATTAAATAAAAGTTATCGGTTCAATTTAACGGTAAGGAAAGATTTTGTAGATTTACGTAGGCTTTACGTTAAACTTGTATCGATGTATCGTAGAGAACGACGTTTAGAGATTGAACGACGGGAATTGTCTAAGGCGGAGTCGACACCGTGGATACTTAAGAAAGCTAACATTGGAACATATTCCAGGATTCAAATAGAAAATTGGAAATCACACTTCCAATCTATTTTGCGCCATTCAATATTAGAAGACATGCCTGTACGTTTATCTTCAGTTTCATGCATAAATTCAATATACGGTTCAGATCCTCTGAATTTACCTTTTACACCGTTTGAAGTCGTAAGATCCCTATCAATCTTAAAAGATCATAAAGCTGCCGGGTTAGATCAATTATGCGTAGAACAGTTAAAGTCGACTATCGATATTTTGATAGACTACTGGACAGAACTTTTCAATCTACTTCTTGCAGGTCATCCGTTTCCGATTTCGTGCGCGACGGTGTAATTAAGATCCTGCATAAGGGCAAAGGTGACTATGATTCACTGGATTCGTACAGGGGGATTGCGATATTGAATCACAGTTATAAGTTATTGACTCATATAATGTATATGCGCCTTATTAAGTTTCGCGAGCATCTCTTACCTACGGAGCAGTATGGATTCCGCCCGAAAAGGTCAACGTCCGATGCAATAAAGCATGTCCGTGACGAAGTCACCAATTGTTTCGCTAATCGTAGACCGTTGTATGCTACTTTTGTTGACTTTGAGCGAACATTTGACACAGTGAATCGTTCTTTGTTACTTGATAAACTTTCCACCAGAGTGTCCGTTAGTGGTCGTTTTTTGTATCTTATTTATTCTGTGCTTCAGCCTAATCGCCTTAAAGTATCTGATGGTATCAACACCTCTGATTTCTTTTTTGCTAATCGCGGTGTTTTACAGGGAGATCCACTCAGCCCTATATTATTTTCCTTTTTTGTTATGGATTTGCCTATGCATCTTCGTCATGCACCGAATGAAGTCTCTTGTACCCTCTATGTCGACGATCTAGTAATATTAGCCAAAGATCTTTTATCCGCTCAAAGTGCGTTAGATGCTCTGTCATCCTATTGTTTATCAAATCAGTTGACGGCGAAAGCCTTTAAATTTCGGTTAGGTGGACCTTTGCGTCGATGTGACATGCTGAGAATAGGCAATGTAGATTTAGAATTCTGCAATAGTTACAATTATTTGGGAGTATTACTTTCGTCGAAATGGTCATTTACTGAACACCTACATCGTAAATCCTCGAAGTTAGTTGTAGCAACCTCTTATGCAAAAAACTTAGGTTCTTTATCTTTCTCAGGAGCCCTCCGGTATTTTCGAAGTATGTTGCTTCCCATAGTTTCATATGCTTTGCCAGTTATCTGGTCGGATTTAAGTCCCTTCAATTTTCAGCAGTTGGACAGGTGTCAATGGAGATTCGTGAAGCGAATTGTTGGAGTCTCACCAAAATGTTCTTCATCGGTTATAGCGATACTATCATCGTTAGAACCTTGCTCTAAATACATCTGCTCAACATTTAATCTTGAACACACTGCATCATTTACTACTAACCTGAACATGTTCTTTCGAAAGACGACGTTATTGGATTCTGAATTTTATCTTACTCCGGCATTCTTACAGACTAAATGGAGAGAACCCTGTGCAAGGAAAAGACCGCTGATCTGGAGAGCATCTGTCCATGGATATCACGATAAATTCTGCGCTATTAGAATTCCAGTACATGCACGGTGCTCTTTGTGCATTTGTGTTCTTTGCAAAAATGAATGCGCATCTAACCTGCATATCTTCACTTGCCCAATTTTGAAAAATATGTCACTATCCGATATTGACAGCAGGAGAAGATTTTGAAATACAATTTATAAAATTGATAAACTTTTGGTGTATTTATTTTGTTTACCCAGTACCGAAAGGTAAAGAGGTATAATAAATTCTCTCATTATTATTATTTTCATTGTTACTTTTGTTATGATTTTGCAGTGTCTTTGTCAAATAAATTCGTTTTTTTTTTCGTAAAAACAAATTATTTCGACAAACAGACGAGCAAAGCTCACAGTTGCACTGTTAAAAAAAGAAAAAGTAAAGAAAAAAAAAGACTCACAAACAAAAGTCAAAAAAGTTCATGTTTGAATGCTGAAACCGATCTTGAGTTGACAATTTCTTCACTTAATCGGTTCCACTTACCTACGATTCGGTGTCCAAATTGTACAGTTTTAGAGCGTATAACTCGGCGATGGGCTAAAGTAAAATTGTGTCCACGCAAAGCCCGACTTTTCCGAACAGTCATCAATTCTCTTAAGACGTGATTTCTCTTGTGTAAAGCTTCCCATGTTGAACACATATCTCGCCGAAACCGAAGGTCGCTTATAGAAACCATAACAAGTTTTTTAGCCTGTCATTATAAGGTAAGGCTTTAACTGAATTTACGAGCTTTGTTGCCCGGCGCAGCACATTTTCAATTCTACTTTTCTCGTATACTGTTCTTGGGAACGAACATTGTGATGCATAGGTAAGATGACTGATCACAAATGCGTTGGCGAGTGCTCTAAATGAAACTGGACTCAACACACTAAAAGTTCTACGAATCATCCCAACCATTCGATTTGCTTTCGAGCAAGCCAACTCAGTATTCCAACTAGTCGAAAAATCATTCGCAACTACTATTCCAAGGTCGCTAAGACGAGTTACTACTTTAATGTTCTGATCCTCAAGATGATAAGTTGGATACACACTATGACTGCGTGATTGTAAACGCATACAAGCACACTTTGATATATTCAGTGACAGACCATTAATATAAGCCCAGTTGGAAATGCTGTCGATATCCGATCGATCTAGCACCGTGTCCGAATCTGACCGGATAGCCTGCCAAATTTTTAGGTCGTATGCATATAAAAGAGAGTGTAAGTTCAAAATGGAAGGAAGGTCATTAATGAAAATACAGAATAACAATGGGCCGAGGACCGAACCCTGCGGAACTCCAACATTGACCGGATAAGGATCAGAAAGAGAACCATTTACAACAACCTGATAGAATCTGTTAGATAAAAATTCTTTTATCCAGCGAATAATAAGTGGATCAATGTTTAGAGCACGCATTTTCTGAATCAAGATGTCATGTGGAACCATAACAAACGCTTTTGAAAAATCAAAAAATACTATATCAACATCAAAGCCTTTATTAACTAACAAACCCCAGCTATTCTGGGCAATCAAGAGATTAGTGATTGTTAAGCGATCCCTTCGAAATCCATGTTGATTGTTACACAATAATTTGTTGGATTCTAGATAATCGCTTAGAATGCGGTATATTATCCTTTCCAAAACTCGACAGAATACACACGTTAGACTTATCGGGCGATAATTTTCAACTGAAGATGGATCACCTTTCTTCAAAATGGGCCTTATCAACGAAAGTTTCCAATTCATCGGGACACAACCGAAGTACAAGGAGGCGACACAAATCCAATATAGTGGTATGCCGATAACATCAGCGATATTCTTGAGAAATACCGGTGGTAAACGATCAGGACAAATAGAACCTGACGATGTAAGCCGCTTGAGCTCTAGCACTACATCATTAACAGAAAACATCTGAAGAATGTTTATATTCGATGGACAGTACGAGGCATAGGTGACGGAGGAGGATTTACGAACTTCTATGCAAAAATGTTAAGCGAAAGCATTCGCTATGTCATCATATTTAATCAATGTGCAACCATCAGTATCAACAAGTGAACTAATGTGTTTATGTCTTCTCAGTTTGTCTTCTCAGTTTGTGGAGGAATTGGACCGGCAGCGGACATCTTGCTAAAATATTTTGCCAGAAAATCGAAGACATATCAAAATGGTCACACCGATATAATTGCAAATTTGCGTTGCCATGTATCGTTTCTAATGGCTAAGATGGGTCACTTTACTATACGCGCAAGTCGATTACCTTCAATTGATAATTATCAATTTGAAGATGTCAAGAAAATTTAAAAACTATTATTTTTGTGAATATTTGTACATTTACTCAACTTATGTTTCTTTATCAAAAAAATTATTATTATTTAAAAAAATTATTTATTATTATATAAGATTGAAAATTGAATAGAATTGAAAAAAATTGAATTCTTATAATTTAAGGTGATTCAATATGTATATGCAGGAGTAATTATTTTTAAACAAACAACAAAAAAGTGTTTCTACATATAAGCTAAACATAAAAACAACAATATTTCTTTATTTTGAAGTCGTTTTCAGAAATTCCTTGATATTTTCGTAAGAACCATCAACATTGTGTCTCGGAAGATGCAGCAATTCTTCCATTAAAGGATACACGTCCGTAATATTGATCATTTTATTGCTGTTCATTGGAAGTACCGCTATATTAGGCCCACGGGCAGCGAATATTCCAAGCATATCTGGATGTGAATTATTGTAACCATGCGTCCCTCCTGAGAAGAAAAATAATATCTACAGAAATATATATTTTAAAGGTTACATTGAAGATTAACTTTGTAATTATAGATTTTCAAGCGATTCATATTTTATGATTTAAATAACGAATTAATGCAAAATAATATTGTAAAAAAACAATGTCAGAAGCAAAGCTCTTGTACATCCTCATCATCTTGGTCGTCAACTTACCACTAGCCTACCATGTTCTCGCCCTTTGGAGCCGTTGCCAAAATGCTGACACCATTTCCGCGTTGGATGGCGGTACTAAGGAAGAGATGTAAAAGTAATATTATTATTTTTTATTTCAAACGCTTGATCAATTGCGTATCGTCAAAATTACGACATCAATTCAACCTCAAATAGCAGCCTGAGCAACAAAATTGCTTTTTTAAGCATATCGTATATTAAAGGCGAATCGTTCAAATTTGCTACTAAAGTATTATATGAATCAAGGCTTTGTTATGGTGATCAAATGAAAACATCTCTCAAGATAACGTCCCTAGATGTTTCTTACAATTATAACTACTTGCATTTTCTGTATTCGAGGTTTATCAAAATTTGAATAAAAGTTAGAATAAAGTCATTAATTTTAAAAATAGATATTATTCAGAATAAAATAATTTAATTTTACAAATTAAAATTTCTAATATTGCTCAATGTCACGTTTTCTGTGTTTAAAAATATCTGCTATTTCACATTAAGAAAACTGCATCGAAAATAATAGCGTCACACAAGATATTTCATTTCGACTGCTTGACACCATCAGAAATCATCTAAAACAAGAATCATTTAAAATGTATTCTCTTTCGCTCGGTTTTTCTCCAGTAATGAATTTTTATGGGATGTGATTGTTAACCCAACTTATAAATAAAAAAATATGAACTGATATTTTTAGCAGTGGAAGCTAATACAAATGCGAACAAGCAGAAATTATAGGATTTAACCATTTAGTTTAACTACAGAACTTAGCTTATTTACACTTGATTTAAATTGTTGATTAAAGTTACTTACAATCTAAAGTAAATACACAAATTACAATGAAATAACATACAATACAACTTTCTTGGCTGCTTGAACTTTCTTGGCTGCTTAATAAAGTACTTACAATAACAGATACTCGGTGTTACGATTACTTCAACACTATATTACTACGATTACTACGATTTCAACGTTTACAACAATTACATCGATTACATCGATTACATTTGAGTAGAAGAAAATTCATATGTGGTTTTTGTACTGCGTCAATCGTATTTTGTAGTTCATTGACATCAGCAAAGGACAATGCTCATTTTAACTTAAAGACACGTAGGTTTCAAGAACAAATTATTGACAAAGAATCTAGCATATGCCAGAGCAAAATCACTACGCCGATGTCGTTACACGTCAATTCAAATAAGGAACCAGACGTAATAGATGCTTCAAGTTCGACTCGCATTTGGACACGAGGACATAAACATTCACGGACGGTGTATAAACAAAGAAGAAATATCAATGACAGCACTGTGATGGCAAATCTCTTCAACCCGCATCGAAAAACGCCGTCGCGAGGAAAACGGCGAAACATCACTCGCCATCCGAAACAGACGGAAATTTTCAAGTTGTCCACACCCGTCCAAAAATTCGATGGCGCTCCATCTCTCCTATGTGTCTTCTCCACTAGTCTCTTTCGCCACAGCACACGGTTTCCGCCTCAGTCTCCTCAACACTAGATCTATTCTTAATACATCCGATCTTATCCTCAACCTATTCACCAAGCAATCCATCGATCTCTTCTGCTTCACCGAATCCTGGCACTCAGATTCCGACGACCTTTCCATTCGCCGTCTGCTCTCTGCCGGTTGCTCCCTAGTCGAATCCGCCCGCCCCCTCAGCTCATGCCCTTCTAAATCCTCTAATCATGGCGGCATCGTCGCATTCGCGCGTCACCTAGCGTCTCTTCGCAAAATCAATCACCCTTTCAGTCCTTGCTCTTTTGAATTGCTCACTTGTCGTTATTCTAACCCGATCACTCTAGATCTCGCCATTGTATACCATCCTGGTTCATAAGCTCCTACAGCCTTATTTTTTACCGAACTCGCTGACCTCCTTTCTCATTGTTCTTTGTCCTCAATCCCTTCACTCGTTCTAGGCGACTTCAATATCCGCCTAGACCGCCCCTCTTCCACAGATTCCATCCGCTTCATCAAAATTCAATCCAACTACAATTACAAACTAATCTCCACTGCCCCCACATATATACTTGGCGGGGCACTCGACATCATCGCTGTCCCCGATCATTTTGCTGCCCACACCTCACTGTCCATCTCTGATCCTGGTCTATCCGATCACTTTCTTATCACCCTTGATCTCGCTCGCAACCACACCTCTCCTCACACACCTACAATCCTACGTCGCCCTTGGAGAAATCTTGACCTCTCCCTTCTCCGCTCTGCCTTACTCAAATCGTCTCTATCATTACCCACAATAACATATTCATCTCCTCACGATCTCGCCTTTCTTTTCGACTCTGAACTCACATCCACTCTCGATATTCTCTTGCCCTTCAAGTCTCACCCACACCGTCGCTTGCACCGTGCCCCATGGTTTGACATCCAATGCCTACTCTCAAAGCGTCGACTCCGCCAGGCTTTTCGAGTCTATCACCGCTCTCTCAGACGCGATTTCCGCTCGATCACTCCGTCTTTCCGTGATTCCTATCTTACTCTTCGCCGGTCTCATCTCCACCTACTACGTACCAAATGCAACTCCTTCTGACAGCATAAAATCATCACTTCATTCAACTCTAAGACTCTCTGGCATACTTTTAACTCAATCCTGGCTCGTTCCTCTACGCCTTGCAACATCAATGCTAATGATTATTCGTCATTTCTCCAGACTAAAGTATCCACGCTGCTCTCTCACACCCCGGTCTCCATCCCATCCCACTCTGCCCAGTCTACTCTCATCCTTCCGGAACTCTTTCATCTTCTCCCTGTATCACCTACAGACGTATCATCTGTCCTCATGTCCTTGCCCAACAAAACCTCACCTGCCGATCCCCTGCCTACCCACATATTAAAATCTATATGCTCATCGATATCCCCATTTCTCACAACCTTGTTTAACTCGTCCATCCGCAGTCGTATCTTCCCTTCACACTGGAAATCCGCAATCGTTCGTCCCCTCCTTAAGAAACAATCGCTCGACCCCTCCCTTCCTTCTAGCTATCGCCCCATTTCACTACTCCCTACTCTTTAAAAGCTCTTAGAACGCCTCATCTTAATACAAATCAACGCTTATCTCTCCTCATCCAATCTGTACCCTCCTTTCCAATCCGCTTTCCGCTCTAATCACTCGACAGAAATCGCATGCATAAAAGTGTACAACGACTTACTCATTTCTCGAGACAAGGCTCTATATAGTGTTCTCATCTCCCTGGACCTCTCCTCCGCATTCGACATTGTCGACCACTCCGTCCTCCTTTCTCGCCTTCGTTATGATTACGGCTTTTCTTCCTCCTCCGTAGCTTGGTTCGCCTCATATCTATCCGACCGTTCCTTTCGCGTCTGTTCTAATTCATCATCCTCCCCTCCCATCCCTATTTTTTGCGGGGTTCCACAAGGTTCAGTCCTAGGTCCCCTGCTTTTCTCTCTTTTGCTTGGCGATCTCTCTCCATTTATCAAACCTTACTCCTTTAACGTCATGCAATACGCCGATGACATTCTAATCTATGCTCATGCACCCGCACATCGCATTCACGATATCGGCATTTCTGCCTCCAACTGTCTTTCCTCTATCTACAAACGTCTCTCTAATCTCCATCTCGTTCTAAACGCCGAAAAGTCCAAAATAATGTGGATCCTTCCCCGTAAACCAAGCATATCTCCTCCCATTGTATCTTTTGCCTTATCGATCATCCCTATAGTCCACAATCTCACTTTCTTAGGCTTCCATTTCGATGATCATTTTTCTCTTAAACCCTTCGTCCGTGACAAGGTCCGCTCGTCTAACTTAATTCTTCGTGACATCCGCCGTATCCGCCCCCTTATCGACTTCCGTTCTTGTATGTCTCTTCTTTCATCGCTTCTTTTCCCTAAAATCGATTACTGCCTTAGCCTTTTCGCCAATTCTCCAAAATCCATCATCCTACCCCTACAACGAATAATCAACACCGCCGTTCGAGTGCTCTTTCGTCTCCGTCGCTTCGACCACACATCCACATATTTTGCCCAACTCTCCTGGCCCACCATCCACATCCGTATCAAACTCCGCCTTCTTCTCGTTACTTTTCGTCTCATCGCTGTCGGCTCCTCATCGTTCATCAAACCTTCCTTTCTTAGACGATACTCGCCCCACCTCGCTATCGCTTCGTTCCTGTCATACCCTCTTACTCTACGTTCCTAATTACTCCAACAACTACAGTCTCCGATCCTTCCTCGTCGCCGCCTCACTCGCCTGGAATCAACTCCCTCTCGACGTCCGCCGCGCTCCCTCTTTTATCACATTCAAACACCTCTTCCGTTCACACCTTCTCGACACCTGATTCACAGTTTTGTTTTGTTGTGGTCATGTAAGCGTGCGCTGGCACGCATTTGCCACGTTAAAATAAATCCTTTTTTTAAACGACAAGGATAAAGTTACACCTGAGAATATTCCTAAATGGCCTTCACCTTTATCTGACATATTCGCGGAACACAGTCCTAAGAACCACAATATATTGATTTCTACTCCTGTTCGACCAAAGAATGTATTGAAGCAGCCTTTAAGTAGAACGCAGACAAGAGACGATGATAGAGTGTGCGATGATGTGGCAGTCGGAAATGAAAATGAACTGAAATCCAAGGATTTGACAGATAAGACATGTGTTGAAATCATCAATATTAGGAATCGTGCTAGAAACAGAAATAATTGCGTAATTTTTGCTAACATCACTGAATCTTCTGCAGACAACGTTCAGACCCGTGTGGATGATGACGTAGTTTCTATTCGTAAGGTCTTTTCGGATATATTCGTTCAGGGTGAAGAGGATATTGCGCGTAGTCTCAATGTCAAAAGCTTATTTCGTCTTGGTAAAAAAGTACACCATAAACCACGATTACTTAAAGTAGTATTTGATTCTGCAGATAATACAAGAGCAGTTTTAACTAGAGGTTATCGCTTGAAAGGTAAGACGACAAAAATTTTAAAGATCTCTCGGTTGAGGAAATATTGTTGCTTAATAATGCTCGTGCTAATCTAGCATTTAGAAGATCGAATGGAGAGACTGATCTAATGATAAGAAATTTTCGAGTAGTTCGTCGGCGACCATTCGTGCGTTGGTGAGTTTGGAGAGTTCTTCGAGGGATTCCATTTTACAATTAGCAAATCTAGCGCGCATTGATATCACATCCAACATTACTACTCAATTACCCTTTGCTTCTGGTATTAGTGTCGCCTATACTAATTTAAGGAGTATTTTACCAAAATTTGATGAACTTAAGGCATGGGTCATCTTAAATAAACCAGCGATCCTGGCTCTCACTGAAACATGGCTGCATTGTGATATCCCCGATGGTTTAATTGCTATTATGGGATATAATTTGGTGAGAGCTGATAGAGAGTCTCGGAAGGGTGGAGGTGTTGCGCTATATATTACGACATCCTTAAACATTACTTCCACTCGTAATTTTAAAAATGAACTGGGCACGTGTGAGTTTCTCTCAGTCATTGTTTCACACTTCGGAGGTCCCTTAGGTATTGCCGTGTGCTACAGGTCGCCGCAATCATCCGTATTGAGTCATGAATTCTCTACACTAATTAGTCACTGTTCTGAGCTTGAAGAATATCTACTAGTTGGCGATTTTAATATACCCTCAGCTGGTCACATATGAGCTATCAGAGTCCTATTGGATTGAGCGATCATTGCATGATCTTATTCAATTATTTTTCTAGGTGTATGATCCCAAAACTGGAAAATTTGATAGTGTCGAAAAGATCTTGGCAACAAATTGATGAAGACTCATTACGAGAGGCGGCACTAAGAACATCATTCAACTGTGCTAGTGAATACATTGAGGTAAGGTGGCATGTTATTGAATCAAGTTTAGTAGCTCTTGCAGATAAGTTTGTACCACTCCGTAGAGTACCAAAATGTAACGCTAAATACCCTCCTTGGTTTGACACTAAATTGAGATATGCTCTCAAACATAGGAATCGACTATTTGAACTAAGCCGTCATCAGAATAATTTAAAAAAGGGGTATATAATGTTCCGTAATTTCGTCAATCGCCTTAAGATTACAAAAAGGCAAAGTTTTGAAGATCAATTAGCTTTACAAATTGATACAGAACCAAAAAAATTTGGGCTTATTGAAAGGATCCAGAGCTCTGCTACCAGCTATTTAATCTTTAAGAGACGGTAACACTCGAGTGACATCGCCAGACAGCATGGCAGAATTGTTTGCATCCGCTTTTGAGCTGACACCAGATCCTTTCTCTAGCATATGTGGAGATGCAGCATCACAACAGGTAGAAATTGGTTCTCCAGTTTTAACGATAACAGCACATGAGGTTTTTGTTGAATTGGCTAGGTTATCTAGATCATCAGCGGCAGGCCCAGATGATATTCACCCCCAACTTCTTAAGTTACTTGCTCCTGTTCTGGCTGAGCCATTAGCCTCCATATTTGAGCTGAGCTTGCGCATTTCGAAGTTACCTGCTGCCTGGAAAAAAGCGATTGTAGTACCAATTTATAAAAATGGTGAAAAAGATGATCCGAATAACTATAGGGCAATAAGTCTAACTAGTGTTGTATGCAAAGTGATTGAGCGCATACTAAACAGACGCATATATGATCATTTGAGTTCGCTGAGAATTCTCAATAATGCACATCATGGATTTCGCCCTCGGCGTTCATGTCTTACAAACTTATTACATGCTCGTGAAGATTGGGTTGGACGTGTTGCTAACGGGTACTGTATCGACGTAATATTTCTTGACTTTAGTCGGGCTTTTGATAGGGTGCCCCACAAAATGCTAATTTCCACCCTTGAGTCTTATAAAGTCAATCGCTCCATTATAAGCTGGATTCAAGATTTTCTTAAAGATAGATCCTTTGCTGTTCGTGTAGGTCAATGCCTATCGTCTTATCGTCCTATCACCTCAGGAGTACCACAGGGATCAGTCTTAGGACCCTTGTTGTTTAACATATTTATAAATCAGCTACTAGATTTAATTGAGGATTGTAGTGTTTTAGCTTTTGCCGACGATGTAAAGGTATGGAAATTGATTAAAACCAACAAGGATTGAAATGACTTTCAATCCAGAGGAAATTCATCATTAGCACGTGTTTGGCATCGCTGCTATGCTTGGTCGAGGAATAGGAGCCGAAATCTGATAGTATAGCAGTTTTTCCTGATGACCACCAATCCTTATTCTGATACAACGTCTGTAATTTATTAGTCAATTCATAAAAATGACGTTTATTTTAAATTTTATTTTTTATTTTTATTTTTATTTTTTTTAACTTGATTTAAATTATAGAAAATCTAAAAACAATTATTAATTTTATTATTTAATTATTAAATTTTGATTTAGCATTATTATGTTTTGTTTATTTTATAATTATATTAAATACGTAGACTCAGTTAGCTGATTTAATTTATTTATTTATTTTTATTTATTTTTTATTTTATAATTATACAAAAATACCTCGACTTAGTTAGCTGAATTGACTTATTCATGTTTTAAGAAATATTCAAACCATTGAATCAACAACTCCATTTGAATACATATTTGGTGTGTTACTACAATCAGTATTTGAAAACTAATAAAACAGAAATAAATGGATCAAAAAAATTAAAAAATGCTCACAAAAGCATCACTTTTTGAAAAAAAAACTACAAATTGCTTTATAGTCCTCAAACGACTGTGAAAAGGATTCGAAGTAAAACAAATGTTTGTTGTAACGGTCTATAATCTCTAGCTGTTTTATGAAAAATAGACGATAAAACATCGCGTAGTGATCTGATTTTGGCATGGCATTAATCTTTGTAAACCAGTGAATTATATATTAATAAATAGTGGCTAACAATTAAATAAGCGAACAGAGTCTACGTATTTTATATTGCAAATTAAAAATAATGCAAAATAAAAGTTAAATAGTTAAATAATAAAAAATTAATTAATAATAAATAATTGTTATAAGATTTTATATAATTTATATCAAGATGAATTATAAACTGAAATTAAAAATAAAAATCAATTTTTATGAATTAACTAATAAATAACAGATGTTGTATCAGAATAAGGATTAGAGGTCATCACGAGGAACTGCTATGTTATCAGGTTTCGGCTCCTATTCCTCTAGCCAGCATAGCAGCGGGGTCAAATACGTGTTAAGGACGTATTTCCTCTGATAAAACTATCTAGTATCTTATTCTAATACAAAGTATATTATTTATTATCCATCCATAAAAATTTGCCACTTAAGAGTTTAAATTTATTCTTTATATTATTGTGTTGATTTATATATTTTACTATTTTCTGCTTGATATTTTTTATAGTAACCTAGTTTTAATATAAGCACCAAACGAATATTGGAATCGCAAATAATCGTTGAATGTTTTGGTGTTAAGCCCAGCTTTCTGAAACTGCAAACCAAGAATAGTCGGCTTGATCATTTTTTGTCAACGTCATCTATATGACATTTCCAAAAAATATTGGAAAAATGTTCTTTTAGGATGATAATCGAATATTTATAATTTAAAAAATATGATTTAAAAATTAATAAAATATTTTTGTAAATATTAATTGACGTATAAATGCAACTTCTGCGGACAATGATTCATATAATTATAGAAACCGCAGATCAGATAAATACAAATAGCTGATTAAATATTTCAGGACGCCATATCGCTTATATCATTAAAGTATAAACCGTGTAGAATGTTGTCAGAATATAAAATATTTAAATTTGTTTAAATTTTATAAATACA
Organism: Pomphorhynchus laevis; assembly: GCA_012934845.2. Classification (NCBI taxonomy): domain Eukaryota; kingdom Metazoa; phylum Acanthocephala; class Palaeacanthocephala; order Echinorhynchida; family Pomphorhynchidae; genus Pomphorhynchus; species Pomphorhynchus laevis. Next base: position 14,378 of record WNNJ02002693.1, read on the forward strand.
ATAGTCTTCGAAAGTTCACTAGGTTCTATGTTTTTATTTAAATTGAGGTTTCTTCTAAATAACATAAAAATTAACAGATATGTCGAATAGTCATACTAGTTTACTATTCTAAACTACACTCAAAGTTTTACAAATAAATACCGAAGCCCGAAACGGTTTATAAGTCAATTCAAAATTCACTACTCCTAAATTAAAAGATTTAGAGATTTGTACAACACCATACTTATCGTAGATCGATCTCGATCGCTTTTTGTTTCAAAGATAATATATCCAAAATCAGGTAGAAGCACCACATCACCAATCCGGATATTATTGTTGTACCGATATTCTCGCGGTACGGTTGCTCTATAATACACTCTTATGTTAGGTATATTTGACAAATTGTGATGAATCGCTGTCAAGAAATTCACTAAATATAATTGATTCATAAAAGTGATTATTTTTCTAAAATATCAAAGTTTGTGATAATAAATGAATTTAGTTTTATTGAATTAAATAAAATGATAAGCAATTTATGACATTAATAAATTTATGACCTCGGTCAGAAAAACTGAAACTATGTATTATTAGTTACAACTTTACTATTATTTTATCTTATTTTCAAACAAATCAAATCAGCTAACTGAGTCTAAGTATTTAATATAATTATAAACTGAACAAAACATAATCATGCTAAATCAAAAAGTAATAATTAAATAATAAAATTAATAATTGTTTTTAGATTTTCTATTATTTAAATCAAATTAAAATAAAAATAAAAAAATTGAAATTTAAAAAAACGTCATTTTTATAAATTGACTAATAAATAACATACGTTGTATCAGTATAAGAATTAGAGGCCATCAGGAGGAACTGCTATGCTATCAGATTTCGGCCCCTAACTCATCTACCCAACATAGCAGCGGGGCCAAATACATGCTAATGATGTATTTCCTCTGATAAAACTATCTAGTATCTTATTCTAATACAAAGTATATTATTTATTATCCATCCATAAAAATTTGCCACTTAAGAGTTTAAATTTATTCTTTATATTATTGTGTTGATTTATATATTTTACTATTTTCTGCTTGATGGTATTTTTATAGAAACCTAGTTTAAAATATGTATCTATTAAATTATTTAAATGATTTGAAGAAAGCCAATATCATTACATATTGTTGCAATTCTTAAAATTTCATTATTTAATGTATTATATATTTAAGGATTCTATTAATTCAATTTTATCCATATATTTATATTTACTTGATGGTTTAATTTTTGTTAGACAGGCATTATAATTATTATAACATATATATTTATATCGTTTTCCGAATATAAGATTAATTAATTTTACTAACGCTTCTTTAATATCTACTAAATCTCGATTTGTATAAAGCATACTAAAATCGTATGTATTTATATTTTAAAAATTTATTCCTTTTGTCTGTTCCAAAAATTCTTTTGTAGAATTAATACTGAAATAGTGTTTTATACCAGTATTAATTTCGATTACCTTGCAATATTTTTTAAAGTGTGCTTTAATTGCTTTAAGTATTTTATTCATATAGACAGAAAGTGGTTTTAATGTACATTTAAACGCACTACATATGAACCTAAGTTTTATTGGATTTTTATGTAATTTTGGATTCCAATATAATATAGGTATAGTTTTATTATCTGATTCAACCTTTATACCCTTTTTATTCATTATAGAACAGTGACTTGTAATAATTGTTTCTAAACTCAACTCACTACGTTCATATGTTGGATTTACATTTAAATCATTCGAATTAACCTCTTTCATTGGTATATCATTATAAAGCTTTTTGCATATGAAGACAAAGTTATTACTAGCTTTGTTAATAGTTGTTATTATATAGTTATCTTTTAATTTAGTAAGTTCTTTATGCATATCTTTATTAATTTGATCTTTCCTTTTATAATTGTTTGTTATTTTCATTTTATTTTTAATTTTTTCAAATATATAATCTTTCCAAATGTTTATCTTAGATATATTCGAGCTTTCACTATTAATCAGCTTACTAAAGTAATCAGTTAAGTTATTATATAACGAATTGTAAATTTTATTTTTGTCGTTGTTATTATTTAATCTATATTTATACCCTTTTGATAGCAGCTTTCTTAATTCACAATTTTCAAATAATTCTAGATTATGGGTACATATATGTTCATTTATTTTATCAAATAAATGTAAACTGCTTCACGTGATCACGTTTAAGAGGTCAGGTAATGGCCAATAGCCAAGTCGCGTAGCGTGTGGAGTGAAGGTGGTAGATCTTTATATATCTTGTTCCAGCCTGCAACCGGCTTAAGCAGGGCAGCTCCCTGTCAGATGCTGCTGGACGGCCCGTTGTAAGTTTAGTCTGAGTCAACTAAACTAGGTGGCGACACCGAAAAAGCAATGTTAAAAATTATGACTTATCAAAAGTTACATGTACTCAACCAGATTTAAAAAATACGTAGGTACTAAAGATTTTAATTTTAGATCTTTTAAATGTAACAGAAATAATTGTGTTAAAATTACATTCGTGTGCCATGTAATCTGTCTTTTTAGGCATTATTCATATTTACACGAGAAATTTTTTTTTCTCGTGTGGATAATTAATAATGCGTAAAAACAGAAAAATTGTATAATTTGTGATGTTATAAATAATAATTGTATCGTAAGTAATACGACAAACAAATGTTTTTCATTAAATATTAATAATAATTGTAACTGCAATACCGCAGGTGTAGTGTATCTAATACAATGTACATGTGGATTGCAATATATAGGAAAACATATCAAATGTTAAAAACTAGGTTTAGGCAACACATATATAATATACAGCATAATAGTCAAACTATATTTCATAAACATATGAGATTAATAGTACATGATATTAAAAACTGTAAATTATTTATTTTAGAACATATTATCGAAGAAAACATTTCAATATTAAATCAAAAACTATTAGAAAAAGAACATTTTTGGATTAAAACGCTTAATTCCATGTACCTATTTGGATTGAATGACGTGGTACAAGGAATTGGCAGAAGTAGTATAATACATAATGAACAACTGTATTATAATAATCCGGTTAAACGCAAACCAAAAAATCATTGTGATAAAAGGAATAAGAAAAATAGAGTTAAAAATATTAAAAGAGATATGTATATAAATGAACAATCAGAAATATTAAAACAACTTTTAAAAGATAATAAGCTGAAAGATCATTATGTAAATATAGGAAGTTTTTCTAAAGATAACATATGTTCAATGAATCAAAAATTAATTAACGACTATGATAGGCTAAGTTGTATAATAGACAGTTATTGTAATACAAAATACTACAATCGTACAATAAATGTTAATAATAACAATAGAAAATATACATTAACCATAAACTCCATTAATAAATGTATAGATAACATAAATATAGCCGGACTTTTAAATAATTCTAAAAGTAAAGAAATATTAGGTTCGGATTTAAGTAAATATATTCCTAAAATAAGGTATAAACTCCTACCACCATTAGGACGAAAAATTTGTAATTATAATAAAGAATTAAAATCAATATGTAACGATAATATTAGAAACATAATGGAAACAGAATGCAATTGTAAAAGTCTTAGTTTTGATAAAATAAATGAACATATATGTACCCATAATCTAGAATTAATTGAAAATTGTGAATTAAGAAAGCTGCTATCAAAAGGGTATAAATATAGATTAAATAATAACAACGACAAAAATAAAATTTACAATTCGTTATATAATAACTTAAATGATTACTTTAGTAAGCTGATTAATAGTGAAAGCTCGAATATATCTAAGATAAACATTTGGAAAGATTATATATTTGATAAAATTAAAAATGAAATGAAAATAACAAACAATGTTAAAATGAAAGATAAAATTAATAAAGATATACATACAGAACTTACTAAATTAAAGGATAACTGTATAATAACAACTATTGATAAAGCTAGTAATAACTTTGTCTCTATATGCAAAAAGCTTTATTATGATATACTAATGAAAGAGGTTAATTCTAATGATTTAAATGTAAATACAACATATGAACGTAGTGAGTTAAGTTTAGAAACAATTTTTACAAGTCACTATTCTCAATTGGAAAAAAGGGTATACAGGTTGAATCAGATAATAAAACTATACCTATATTATATTGGAATCCAAAATTACATAAAAATCCAATAAAACTTAGGTTCATATGTGGTGCGTTTAATTGTACATAAATCCATTTTCTGTCTATATGAATAAAATACTTAAAGTAATTAAATCACACTTCAAAAAATATTGTAAAGTAATCGAAATTAATAGTGGTATAAAACACTATTTCAGTATTAATTCTACAAAAGAATTTTTAGAACAGGCAAAAGGAATAAATTTTCAAAATATAAATTCATAGGATTTTTGTACGCTTTATACAAATCTAGATTTAGTGGATATTAAAGAAGCGTTAGTAAAATTAATTAATCTTATATTCGGAAAAAGATATACATATATATGTTATAATAACTATAATGCCTATCTAACAAAAATTAAATTATCAAGTAAATATAAGTATATGGATAAAATTGAATTAATAGAATCCTTAAATATTTTGATAAATCAAAATTATTTAAAAGTAGGGACATCTATATTTAGACAAATAAAAGGTCTGGTTTTTAAGCTTTAAAGAATATGAATTTGTTCATAACTGTGTAAAAACTAAATCTAAACAATATAAATATATGAAATATATGTTTCGATACATTGATGATATATGTGTATTTAATTCTAATAATTTTTATTCAATTAGTGAACAAATTTATCCAGATAGCCTTATTCTCAATAAAACCAATATTGATGATAAGGAAGGTGTATATCTAGATACAAACATTAAATTAACATTAACTAAAACTACTATTAATTTATATCGGTAAGATGACATGTTTAAATGTACAAGAAACATATTTTTGCATGAGCAGTTATGCATATCATATAATATGAAATATAATACATTAAATAATGAAATTTTAAGAATTGCAACAATATGTAATGATATTGGCTTTCTTCAAAATCATTTAAATAATTTAATAGATATATTTTAAACTAGTTTATTATAAAAATAACATCAAGCAGAAAATAATAAAATTATATAAATCAACACAATAATATAAAGGAATAAATTTAAACTCTTAAGTGGCAAATTTTTATGGATGGATAATAAATAATATACTTTGTATTAGAATAAGATACTAGATAGTTTTATCAGAGGAAATACATCATTAACATGTATTTGGCCCCGCTGCTATGTTGTTTAGATGAGTTTGGGGCCGAAACATGATAGCATAGCAGTTCATCCTGATGACCTCTAATTCTTATTATGATACAATGTCTATTATTTATTAGTCAATTCATAAAAATAAAGTTTATTTTAATTTCAATTTTTTTAACTTAATTTTAGTTATGTAAAATCTGAAAACAATTATTAATTTTATTATTTGATTATTAAATTTTGATTTAGCGTTGTTATGTTTTGTTTATTTTATAATTTTTTTCAATACGTAAACTCAGTTAGCTGATTTGATTTATAAGGAGATTTTTTGCCGACACAATTTTTAAATTTGTGTAGCATCATTCATAATTAATAGCAAAGAATAAATGACATTTCTTCCAATTAGGATTCTTCTCGTTTCCATTGCGAGCGGAATAAGCCAAAGTTGTTGTTCGGCCTTTATTTTGCTTGCTCATAAGCTCGAGTCTAAGGTAGGGTAAACAAACAAAGTCATCCCTTAAGTGGAAATACAGCATATAAAAATTTAACTGTTATTCTTAGTCACATATCAATATATTACAAGTGATAAATCAAGTTAATCTCAATTAATAGATCAAAATTAATTTAAAATCAATGAATTGTAATGATGCCTGCTGATTATTTCAAATTTTATTGACTTAAAAAGCTACACCGGTCAAATGAAAATTTTATTTCAATCTTTGAACAGAACAAATATGTCATTATCAAGAATTAAATATTATAATATTCAGGAATTAAATATTCCTGATGAAGACAGTTTTGTTCTGTTTAATTTAAATTAAATTTTAATTTGATGGGTGCAGCTTTTTAAGTCAATGAAATTAGGAATAATCTGCGCAATCATTATAATTCAATGATTTAATGCGAGATAAGTGTTTATTACAATGAGTAATAAATGAGATAAAAATAATATACACAATTATATATCAACTACAGCCAGGATCTTCGTGATACTGCGCACTCCGACTCGGCTTCCGTTGTCGCCATTGAAGACATGACACTTGACAGTTTGATTAGCTTCGGAATTTTAGTGTTGTTTTGGTCGGAGCTGGTGATATTCGTTTTTGTCGCAGCTGGATATTTTTCAAAGAGCTCACTTAGACGGATCATGGTGGGCGTTTTTCCGTGGGCATCTCCGATTAGCCTCACGCTGCTGTAATGTGGATAGGAGTGGTAGCATATATGGAGTTCGTGCCTATCCTTACTTTTTCTCGATGCTTGGGTCAAATCTTCCTGTGATAAGAATAGATTCGATATTTTATTGACCTGACTGTCTGCTGCCTCACTTACGAGCAGCATCGACTGGCAATGACGACGGTGCAATGATAGCTGTTGGGTGCCGCCAAAGACGTGATCGCTATTGAAATCAGCTCCGATTAGTTAGGGAGACTGATTTGACTGATTTATCATGATATCAACAGATTACATTCGGGCAAAGGTAACGAGCGCTTCGTTTCCAGCAAACGTGCCCGGTTTCGAGAGAGTCATCACACTTTTCTGGAAATTGTCGTGTTCAGAGAAAAATAGCTTTAAATCTTTAATATAGCTGGTAATCTTATTTAGGTACTTCAAATGCTCGTTGCTCTCGCCAATCATCTGGTCGCTAAGTGACCGAAAGAGGCAGTTGCCATCGCCTATTACGTCTTTGATGCAAAGGCCGTATGAAGCCAGCTGCGTGATTAAACGCTTTGTTGATACACGCGTTGAACTCGCGTGCAGCCCAGAAGCACTTCGCCTAGTGCTTCCACCTTTATTGTCCATGGAACCCCTTATGTCGCTGTTATTTCGCGACCAAATTGATGATCGATATCTTCTTCGAAACCCCCGCGATGATAAGGTTTTGCGCTTCGGCGTTCTCATCTTGTTGCCTAACAGATTCAAAAGCTTGGGTAAATATTGACTGGCGAGCAGTGGATCAAATAATTGGTTTGCTTTATTGACAAAATCAGCGGGACGGCTTAATTGATGAGGTTGCTCGCCATTGATAGCTTGATTTGATTGTATAAGCCTATTGTTATTTGATTTGGTTTGTTTGGTTGATGGAATTGTCGATAGACTGGTTAGACTTCCGCAAAGCCTTGTTTAGTCGATTCAATTGGTTGGGTTGTCCGAAGTGTTAGATTAACCGGTTCGATTGTTGAAAAGCATTGTCTTGTCGATTCGATGTGTTCGGTTGTTCAATACCGTCGACTGATTCGTTCGATTGACGAAAGGCGTCATTAAGTCGATTCAAGTGATTTGGTTGACAGGACATGTACAAATGCAGTTAAATCTGCATAGCTTATTATTACATTTGGACAGTAGAAGTTAAGATCGTGGGAAATATGTTTCAAGCTAAAAAATCATTTTTTAGTTTAAATATTATTCTATAGAAGCAAAAAAGAATATTGTTATTGTGAGGACTTCCAACGATTTTTATTATTTTTTTTGCTGATAATTTTCACAACGATTATTCTTTCAAATTATATGAATCTGATTATATCAAATTATATGATATCAAATTATATACATATCAAATTATATGAATTATTAGACTGAACGCTCAAGAATTCCACGATGCAATTTCTGCTTGCTATGGATTGGAACTAGTTGAGTCTCCAGCTCGTTGTGCATGTTGTTCCGTTTCAATATATGCCATGCACAATCGTGTTGCACCGGAGGAACTACAATAATTCAGCATGATATAATGAGAAATTTGATTGCAAGTAAGCTTGAAAAAGTGTGTAAAGACATCTCAATAGAACTATAGCTACGGCCTGTCCCAATTGATTGTCGATTCTCCAACACTACAACTTGCAGAGACCCTTGTGCGAGGTCCGACATTGCTTGCCGTGGTCTTTTCGGAGGCTCGATGGTGCGATCCTTTTTGGATGTATGTGTTTTCAACCCAATGGCGCCATCGTACTCTCACATGACCCCGACCATCAGTCACGCATATCACTCTACAAGGAAGTTAGCAAAGTATGGACAACGCATTGCTGAAGTTGCAAGAGCAACTTTCATTCCCGTGATATTTTCAACAAGCCGGATTATTGGAGCAGAAGCACAGCAATTGTTGAGGTGGATTGCAGCCAAGTCTTCTACTTCATTGAAGTTGCCATACTCCGAGAGTATCCGACGCATTCGCTCAGATATAAGTTTAACTCTTGCGTCCGCTGCCTCAATGTGTATAAGAGCGACCATAATGTTAGTTAGAAGTCAAACAGCAAGTAGGTGATGTATGAACGTGACGATTGCTTCATAAAGCACGATGAAGAGAACTACTCGTATCCTACAGGTGTCCACCTCAGAAGTATGATAGAACACGAATTTGATGTACTACTTAGTTTTCTCTTTTTATTATAAATTTTGTAAAAAAATATATGAATCATGATTCAATACGAAACAATTTGAATAAAAATCAAATTAAGAGAAAAACAACTATACATTAAATTATTATGAACACGTGGATATCGCATTTATTTTATTTATCTTGACTTACCTTCTTTGACATGAATATTTGCTATGGACAACGCGTTTTTGATAATGCATTTAGAAAGATCAATATGTTCCTCTAAAACTATTGATTTCGAAGGATGCACCGATGTCATTCCGTGATCAGTAGTTATAATTATATCCGTCGAATCCCAAATTCCGTAATTGCTCATTTGCTCCTTAATGTATCCTAGAAGATTATCGCAATCATTTAATGTGCTGTTCATGTTACTGCTCAAAGGTCCGAAATTGTGCCCTGATTTATCTGGCTCAAAGAAATATATCGAGATAAAATTCAGTGGATCGTTTTTGTCAGTAAACCACTGAACCATCGTGTCTACAATTTCTTTGAATGTTCTGTCATCTGAATATTGTAACGCTTTGTAAACATTCATCCCACAGATTGGAGCTAATGATCCGACAAAGCCGGTTGCCCCACTCTTTCGATTTGGTGACAGACGTTGATTAGCTTGCCATATTGGCAGTGTGTTTGGATTTTGCTGCCACCATAAATTATCTTCATTGCAACAGGCCATATTAAAAGACTGATCCATAAATCTATCGTACATGGAATTTCCGACAATACCAGTCTTATCTGCATTTAAACCAGTGACCATAGAATAGTGATTAGGGAAGGTGAGTGTTGTAAAAATGGATACGGTTTTGGCAAAGACACCTTGATTGATAAAATTTTGAAAATTTGGTAGATGGTGTCTTTCCATATAATTAGCACTGAAGCCATCATAAGATATTAATAAAACTCTAGGGATATCCTTTGACTTATTTTTAGAAGTAGGGGCAAAGAATGTGATCGGAACCAGGCAATATAAAATTAGAAATATAGACTTATAAGTCATATTGTCGTAATCATAAAATTCCTAAACAAATGCAAATATTTCATTGTTTTCCATTTTAAATTCGAGTTAACTTTCTATAAAGGTAAAATTATGTCGATCAATAATATTAATTAGAGCATATATGATTGAATATCTGAAAATAAATATTATCTAATTTTCGTTGCTTGAAATTAGGTAATTTTTCAATTACTTATTTTCAGGATCATTTATTATAGCGAATAGTGCTTTCTTAATACACCGCAGATAGATTGTTTATGTATTATAATTCACAATTCGACTTTAGGCTCATAAAAATTGTATCATTAATCGCGTAGAGAATATTTATAAGCCTCATTTCTACTTATTTGGATAACAAACTTAAACGTTAATGCTTTCTTGTGTATATTTGATAATGGAAAAAATAAACTTTTATATAATCAGATCAGCTGACTGAATCTACGTATTATATATAAACTAATAATAAATATAATAATTATAAATACTAAATAATAGTTAATTATTTGATTTTTTATATAGATATTTATATGAAGCTAACATTTTAAATTAAAATTTAAAATAAAAGTCAATTTTTATGAATTGACTAATGAATAATATACGATGTATTTGAATAATGAATTAAGATAATCAGGATAAACTGCTATATTATAAGGTTTTGGACATATTTATCTACTCAACATAGCAAAGAGGTCAAATACATGTAATGACGTATTTCCTTAATAAGTCATTAGGGTCAAATACACATTAATGAAGTATTTCATTACTACGTCATTAACGTCAAATACATACTAATGACGTATTTCATTAATACGTCATTAATGTATTTATTTAAATATCTTTTTACTTATATTACACATTTTATTTAAGATGAGTAATGATATATTTAAATAAAAATAATATTTCATATTAGTTTATGATGTACTGAAAATTCCGCATTCAATGGAGTTATATATTGATTTTAGACTTATAATAATTCTTTATATCCTTGATTGAACGAGCAGACAATTCATTTGTTATATTTAAAAATAACAAATTTATCACCAAATATTAAGAGATAACAGCCTGAACATATATCAACTTATTTGACAACATGATAGTTTAATATTTTGACCTAATGAAATTTTGATGTTATGCCCTTATAGTCATTTATGACATTATATTAAGGATATTACCGTTGGAGCGTGTATACTTTCGAATGGGCAGTGATTACTGGCTGATTTATAATTTAATCGAAAAACAATAGATTTTTGATGTGAGTATATTATACAAAACGTACGTTCGATTTTGGTTGCTATGCTAATATTGACCATTATGATAAAAACATTCATAAATTACATTTTATATTCGAATGCCATTACATAACACACGTTAAATATAGTAAGAAAAATATCAATCGTTTTTTGATTCAACTTTAAAAACCCAATAATATAAGTTTTCTTTCCGAATTATTAAACCTGTTGTTTCTGAAAAATACAGTATATAAATATATTGTCTAGAGATGTATTCGATTGTGTATGTTTTTTTTATTGTGGCGTATACCCACAGAGTAGAAAGAAAAATAAAAAATAAAAGGATTATAGAATAAAAGGAATAAAAATAAATTTAAACTCTACATTGTTTAATTTTTATTCCATGGATAATAAATAATATACTTTGTATTACAATAAGATACTAGATAATCAAATTTCATCAGAGGAAATACGTCATTAGCACGTGTTTGACCCCGCTGCTTTATTTATAATTTTTAATTATTTAATTATTTAAATTATATTTATGACTTCTTAATTTATAAATAATATAAAATACATTCTCAGTTAGCTGATCTGATTTATAATTTAATGTTTTACATTATAATGTACATCTAACTAAAAAATGTTATTATATTAAAAAGTTATTATTATATTATCAAATAATTATTATCAAACAGTTTATATTTAAATTTTTAATTTTTAATTTAATGTTATGAAATTATATAAAGGTTGACGTACATGTCAATTGCTAACAAGCAATTGTTCACAACAAAGTACAAGTCATTGATTTTGATTTAAAAGAAGTCATAAGTAACAAATAAAATGGTTTACCTAACTCCGAAAAGTAACGCTAATGTTAATCAAATCAGAGAGCATTTGTTATTTGGAATATGTTAAAAGATATCTGGATATTAGAAAGATTAGCATAAATAGCATATTCCATGTAATATATATATTCGTGTATATCCATCGATTAGTCATTCAGAGCAGTAGAAAATACTGCTACAAACGAGATAGAGAAGCAAAATGTTTGCGTGTGAGACAATCTGAAGAGGCTATGAAAATACTCCATATGTCCACAATTTTGCTATTTTAAAGATGAATAACGTACTTCTACATTACATCAATATGCCGTGTGTAATAATAACTTAATCCAATAATCCCAATCTACCAATATTTAAAAAAGCATTACAATTAAATGTTTAGGATGTGATCTTCAATGACAAAAAAAATCATTTAGTTTATTAGCTGTTGTGTTAGCCATGGTATATCTGATATCATGCTTAGAGACATCAATAAGTCTTTAATCTTTAAGAAATGATGTTGTAGTTGCTGTTTTTACGCTTATAAAATACGACAGGGATTTAGACGTTGACGTTTTCAGGTAATAATATAAAAATTACTTTTGTGCGATAACCAATTTCAATTCATTAATTGTTGTAATAAATTGTCTGATTATAATGCTAAAATATATAAATTACTAGCAAACACGTATACAATTAACTACGTGTCTGCTTGACATTGTATGTATTATATAATTACACATTATTTATGCAATAAAGCAGATATAATGTTTACTATATAATATTTATTATTTAATAATGTTAATTATATTGCTTGTAATGTTTTTAGTTATCGCTTTCGATAAGATAAATATTGTGTAGTTGATAGCTAACTATTTCCGACATACTATGCTCGCAAGCTTTGATTTAACAGAAGGACGATGTACGGGAAAGGTATCACGCGTACTTGTTTGTTTTAGATCCAGGTAAATATTCGCAGACTCTTCTTCGAAATAGATAGTCAATTTATCAGCTGATTCCAATTGTTAAAGAACACTTACATATGTTATGCTGTGTGTGGGCAAATTAGAAATTCTAATAGAAAAATACCATGGAAACAACGATAGACAACTTCACGAATGTTCAAAGTGAAAAAAAAACCTCGTTTATTTTATTCCATGTAGAGCGAGGCATTGCCACCCTACAGTTCTTAAAACGATATGCAACGGGTAATTGTGAAATCTCAACGAGTTGGGAATGATGATGCCAATATAAAACGGATTTATGTTGATAGAATTAACATTAAGGTTTCTACTAATATTGTATTTTAATTTATCGTTCATGGTGGTACAGGAGTTTGGATCTGTAGTTTGTAAATTAAATTATTAATTCGGCTAACACTTTCGTGAATTGGGATATCACATTCGGCTAGGTCAGTGTTTTTTACCTTGTAAGTCATGGTCCACTAGGTGGGTCAAGGAAGGAGTTTTTGTAAATCATTAACATATTCCACTTGGTAAAAGAGAATTGCATATTTTTGTGCAAATATTTTTCGACAACTGATGCTGAAGATCCTGTTTGATAATTTTGTGTTGTATTTTTTAATTGGGATTTCATTTAAAAAGAAAAATATTTATTTTTTATCACTAACATATCACATATGTTAGTCATAAAATGTTGGGGTTAGGCGTTGCAACGTTTATTCACGGTTCAATAAAGGTTAAGAAACACGGCTAAATGAATAATGTGTGAAAAATTAGTCATTAGTGTATTAAATGATTGATTTTATTAGCACGATCATTTCAAAGCGTTTCGACCTGTGCAACGGCATCCGTAGATCTTTGCGGCTCTAGGATGCATTGCTTACTTGTCGATGGTTGGTTTTGCTGATGTAAGTTTACGCTTAGTTAATGATTTCATTTTATAACCAGTTATTTGTTGTTCTATTCGGTAAGCTTCTTTAACTTTAGCTATTTATTGTAATTGATGACTGTCAACTTATAACGTCAACTTTTAATTGAACTAAACTGTAATGTGCTCGCTAATCTCTCGCTATAATTTATTTATTAATAAAGTGCTTACAGCATCTGTCCATCTAAGAACGATTTTTAGTAACGACTTTATTATTTAACTATGAACGATTTTGATATTTTACAATTATGATATTGATACATGCTTTGCTATTAGTAATTATATTATGGTTCTCGTACTGAACAATGACACTATTTTGCTGGATTTCCTGTAACTTAATGCAGCAGAATGCGTCCCTGCTGTATCACAAGGTCATGTTAAATTTTGCTGTTGTCTGTTTCGAAAGAACTTCAAAATCAAAGGTTTATCTTCATTGTCAAATTATAATAATTGATTGTTATCAAAAGATTATAGATACTGGTCAAAAATAGACAAATTTTCGTCAAGTGGAAGATTAAAAACTTTTACGTACACATTTTAGACAAGAATTAATTGATAATAGAATTTTATAATTCAATAAAATTTTAAAAAATTTTGTTTGCAAATATTTTGTTGACTTTAATTCTTTCCCTCGCATTACTCTTGCGGTTTAGAGTTTTAAATTGGGTTCAATAGCATTAAGTTTCTTGCTTTATTTCGTTTATAATCCAGTAAATTATAAATATATGCTTTATTCGAAAATACAGAATAAATATTTATCTGTAATTTCATTTAAAAACAGCTTCATTACGGATTCTGAAAAGTCTGTCACATTAAGGGAAGTGATATGGGCACGCCTTCGGAATAAAAGGGGTCATATCAGGTTTAGCATTTCTTCTAGATAACGTCAATCGGGATAAAAACAAAGGTTTTAGTTAAGCTTCTCAAACAAAATCGTCGAAAATCGTGTGATATTATTTGGTGTTTGGCATTCCTAAATTGATCAGCCGCGGGACGTCACGTTGTGCGGTTAAGAATAGAACTGATCCCGCTTTGTTATGATACGGAACAGCTGTCCAAATAAACAAACGAGCTGATATTCATGCATTCCTATATATTTCCATTTTAACCTAATTTTATTTCTATTTGTTATCTATTTACTATTATTTTTCTATTGATTATCATTTAAAAAATCTATATTTCGTATATTGTTCACATTTTTTTCTTGCAATTATTTTTGAATGTAAATGATGCAATAAATTGTGCAATGATACGTTCGATGTACTCTTAAATTGTTCAGGGCGTTTAAACATCGAAATGAAGCGATGCTTAAACGCCCTGAACAATGAAATAAATATTCACATTTATTGCATTGTTCCAAAATTCTCAAAACGTTAAATTCACTTAAAGCGTTTACAAAAATTAAAATAAATAAATGTTTTAAAAAGGACAAATGTATTATACTTCTACCGACATAGGGTGGTAGGTCTTCTTTGATCATCTTTAAGGACTTAGGTACAGTAGGATCTGACCCCCAACCGTACCAACGCACCGCCTTCCAACTGAACCACTCAGAATCTTTCACCCTTCTGAGAATCCAGTGGAGGAGGACTATGGTAGCTAGTCCGGAAGACCAAAGACTATGGTAGAAAACCAAACTCGAGATTGCCCAACTATCCCAAAGGCGTACCTGTGGACTCTCATTCAACGGCAGGTGCTGAGCTCGTTTCAGAGCCAACCTAGCTCTCACAAAAATAAAACGAAAGTGACAGTTCATAAAGGCGGTTAATTTCATGATCAAATGTATCTACGAAGATCTTAACATCATGTATTCAGATTGTATGAACAATTTTTAAATAATCGTTTGATCTTCCGTTATTTTTCAAAACTCCATGTTCACAGCAGTTCGATTGTTTAAAATAAGCTTTACAGATTTACTAATTTTAGATACTTTTCATTCGATTTTCATTTTTAGTACCTTTCATCCGATTATGCTCAACAAATAAATGAGTTTTAAAAACTATTTGGTTTATAGAATCAAACATTTGCAATATAATGTCAAATAATATAGCATATTTACATTAAATAATTTGTTATGTTGTATTGATTTTTATATTTTATATTTTTTCTTTAGCTATTTTTTCTGTTTCTTTCTATTATAATTTCTGTTTTTTTATATTGTTTTGGTGATGTTAAGAAATACAAATGTTAAATTCCCATTACAGTGTTCAAGAATTCAACTGTTCAGTTCATCACAAGTCGCCGAATTCAGCATTCACGTTAGCTGTCTGATGTAATAATATAATAACAAATATTTGTAAAGTTAGATAAATCAGATCAGCTAACTGAGTTTTCGTATTTCATATTACAATATTTTATTTTATAATATTTATATTTTATTTATATTTATAAAAAATAATGTTAAATAAAATAGATAATTATAAATAAATATTAAATAATCTTATAAGATTTTATATTTATATAAAGTTAAAAATTAAAATTAAAAATTCAATTTTTATGAATTGACTAATAAATCATAGACGATGCATCAGAATAATCAATGGTTAATGGCTCTCCACAACAACGCCTTTTTATCACCTCATCAAATTCCGTTCCAATTCTCGCAGCAAGAGCGTCTTTAAACGTATCCTTTGATATCCTGAAATCATGTCTGCTAAAGGAACGGTTTGAAACGCATAAAGAAGCTCCATTGTCGGAGGCGTACGTTAGAGTATTTTTCCATCTTTCATCTGCTCGCTGTAGAAATTGAAGTCACCTATTCACGTCATATTCCAATTTTGCTGATTTTATTCTCAATAATCTTTCTATTTCCATGTTTATAAGTTCCTCGCATGTTAGAACGTCCAAGTACGGTCTACACTGTTCTAAATATGATTCATATGTAAACTTTACAAGTTCCATGGGATCAGATATTCCAAGCCCACCCTGGTTAAATGGAAAAAACGACATCTGACTGAGTTCTTCCATCTGGTTAACAGATCCAAACATCTTTGGTATGAAATACTGACTGAGACAATCCGATTGAGGTTTCCATATAATAGGATCAACTGGTGTTGTTCTCAGGATGTGAGTCCAACGAAACTGCAGAGCCTGAGTTAACGCAGCGTATGCGACTTGGGCAACCACCGATAGAATCTGTCCCAGCTTGTTAACCTCCTTAATCCATCTCGTGATTTTTTCCATAACGAAAAGTTTGACATTCTCGCGCTGACCAATAAACAAACCCAAAAAGTTCACACCTTCAGCAAACTCCAACACCAGTTCCATCAAATATCTTCCTTGCTTCATCGATAAATTCCGAATGCACTAATAATACTTTACATTTTTGAGGATTTACTATATACCCATATGCAGGTTCAGAATCAACGAGACGATGCCAAAGCTCAAGGATATCACTATATTTCCTAACACATGTAGTGTCATCTGCATACCAGCGGTGTAATACCCTGGGTAGGTGATACTTTAGTTATGCTATCATTGGCATTGTCACCGCTTCGAATGCTGCCATTGCAAGGGGATCACCTTGTGTAAATCCCTCTTTTGAATATATATTGAGAAGGAACTATAACAACTTTGTAATATCAGTGAGAGAGCAGGACATATTTTATTCATGTTTATCAATGATAAAGCGCGGTTGACATTATTAAATGCGTTCTTGGCATCTACAAGATACACGATTTAGTATTCGAATTAAAGGCTTCCCTGACAGAATGAATAACCTTTACAGTCGCGGTGCGCTGTTCGATACAAAGCTGATCAGACCCAGCTACTAATTGAAGGTCCTTTATTATCGAAGCCATCAATAATTTTCTTACAACATCGATGACGCCTATTGGTCGCATTCCAGGGTTTTTATTTCGATGAATTAGTCTACACACAAGTAATGGTTGAAGAAAATAAGATGATATTGACTTTTTGGCTATACGAACTGCAAGCTTCGCTATGTTTGTAACTAAACGATTTGAACTTTGACTAAAGTCATTCAATATGCTACACCACGAATTCGCATCCATGCCGGATGGTCCTGCACCTCCATGTGTACGTCTGGATGCTAATTTTATTGCACTTGGTTCTATGTCAGCGAACATAGCATCATGATGTTGAACCGCTCCAGTTAAAGGAATTTTAAGAATTTTTCTGTTGAAACAACTGCTTTAGATGGATGTAACTGTTCTAACTTTTCACGGACTAGCATGTCATCAATAACGTCATTATTCTGTAACACAGGATGCTCGATCTCGCCATCACGTAATATTCGCATAGTAGTGGAAACCCTTCCATTTGTAAATAAAAAACTTGATAAATCTCTTAGACCAATTTGAATCATTTTTGAATTCCTTATTTCTTGGATATATACGACTCTGTGACACTTTTGCTTCGTTCAACAGATCATAAACTTATCGTTCTTCAACAAATCTAGCCTTCTTTCCAAGGGGTCTTACGTAGCACTGATGTCTTTTTGCTTTCCGGGCATTAAAGTATCAATTGGCGGAACACAAGTGTTTTGTAAAGTACGTTATTTGATTCGTTTGTTTCCAATGATGCTTCTTTGTACATATCCGCAAGATTATCGACAAATGTAGAACCGGCGGAGTATTTAGGGACCCATAAAATGTTTGATTTCCAGTGCCTACACTCTTTATATGCGACGATATATTTATCGAGTATCTCACATCCGTTGTGTGAGACTTCAGTTTCATTTTGCAGTTGTGATGTTACACTCATGTAACACAATTCGCTATCCTGTACATTTTTTACCGATCGATCGTAGCTTGGCAAGAAGATCGAACCAGATGATCATGATTAATAGAAATATGGCCACTGGTGGTCTTGCGTAGACAGTTTGGAGCCGAGCAATTAACACATGGCTTGTTTGACTTGGCACATCGGCAAGTGCCAAGGCACATCTTATATTATAATATAATATTATAATATAATAAATATTATATAAAATCTTATGATCCAATTTTTCTGTCTGAATTCTGTATCCGTCAAATAAGAGAAACGCAAATTTGACAAAATCTAATGACGATTTATATTTTTAAAAGTTCCTTGTGTTAGTAAAAAATATAAAAATTCAAGGATTGGATTTGCTGTCCATTCAGATGAATCAAATCTGTTCTGTTCACAGAATAATTTTTAATAAAATAATGTTTCATCGAAAGAAGTAAACATTTTTAAATGAACATTTTAAAAGTTAGATCTTGGCAAACATTAATATACCACATAAAACGTTGTCAACCCAACAACATTTGAACATTTTATCGAGTGTTGGTGTGCCATAGTTTTATTCGCCTGTATGAATTTGTTGGCGAGCACGAATCTTATTGTGACCTTTTTTAGATGATGGACTCTCATGATGTTCGCTGTTCGAACCAGATTCAGAAATATCACTATCGCCATTTGAATATCTGCCTTCTGACATGTGTCTGCGACGACTGCTGCAACTACTAGTTGAACTGGTACGGTTGACTGCAGTAGTTCTGTTACAACACTTTTTGCCTGATGCAAATGACATCAAGGTATAGACAAAAAACAGTGCGGTAACCAAAGAGCCTTCGACGTAATATTTTTCATTGAAGGGTTCGCTTATAGCATACAATGAATATAGAACCAAGGAATGCATCGAAAAGAGAATCATTGCGGAAATCCGTTGAATGCATGCTAATATAATAAAAATAATAAGTCGAAAATAGAAGCAAATAATGTATATTATAGATTAATTAATGCGGCAATCCATCGAACGCATACAAATAGAATGAAAAAAATAATAAAAATAAGTTCTATATATTAAAAAACTAGACTTATTAATTTTCATTATGAAAATTTGATAGCTAATATTTAATTATAACATTGAATTATATTATATCTAATCGTAGCATTCCTTTTCATTTAGTATTTAAATATTATACAACAAAATAATCGTTCATATTTACACTACTCCAGGCTTGATCCATACTAGAGTGCGTCACTGTATAAGCATTAAAATTATTAAACGAAAAAAAAACAATTTATTTTATTCTAAAGCTCGATCAACGCTATTTTAATTGTTCAATTTTGCAATGATTGCAATGATTTGATAATAAATGCTATTTCATTAAAGAAACGTATAAAAAACAAAATCTACCTTTTCAGTAATGCAATACTTATATATTGAATGCTTCTGCATTTTGGAATAAAAAATGTGGTTGGTAACAACTGTTTGATAACATAAAACCAATTTCGGTAAATGTTTGTTTTTCTGCTAGTAGATAAATTAATTAAATCAGTGCTATTTATGAACATAATTAGAAATATGGATAATTAAACATTTATTATATCACACTACAAGCAACCATAATTACGATTGAACTTAAATCAGCTAAATGTTCATCATGTGATCATTTAGACAATAAAGAACAATTTTATAAAGACAAATTACTGATCAGTAAAAAGTTCACATTTTTAACAGATAAAATTGGTGTAGATTGATGGCAGTAAAAATATTTTATAATAAAATCTTATTTATTAAAATATTTAATAAATAAAAATTCGTTATAATAAAGATTTTCATTAGAACTTTGTAACTTTATATTAGATTACAATTTTTCGTATTAATTTAATTTGTTGATGGCAAAATTGAATTTATCTAAACTTTCAAAAAAGGTTACAATTAATGAACTGTTTTTACGACGAAGAGGATGGTATAAATTCAACATTCAATTTTAGTTTTTAATATATATAATATAAGTTGTAACCAAAACATACCTTGATCTTACATCATTATGTTTTAATCAATACACACAGAAAGTGAGAGAGAATTTACACTTCTATTTGTGGCGGATTTAATAAAATACAAAAACGGAAAGTGTTTGTATGAATACAAAATTTAAAAACATATTCATTATTTTGAGCGAATTAAAAGTACAAGAAAACTTTATAAAAGTGCACTCACTTTTAAATCAAATCATTTCATTTAGACTTAAAGTCTAAAAAAATTGAATTTATAAGATAAGATTAAAAATAAATAAATAAGAGCTTATATTGGAACTATCTAGCCATTTTGTATCGCTTTATACAAAGCAATACAAAATGGCGACGAAAAAGTAAATTTTTTACTTTTCAGGAAGTAAAAAATGAAATTTCGAAGTACAAATTTAAGTATAAATATGTATAATATACAGCGCATAATAAATTATATTATATATAATAACTGCACCTTTTCCACCAATCAGGAATGAACCACCGATAATTTCTGCAAGTCCGAAAACGCATCGATAAGTTCTGGCATAAGGACGGAATTGTGTAAGGTCATAAAAAGGAAATGCTCTGTTAAGTTTGCCAAACTCTCCTTTCTAAAATAAAACAGTGATCAATTCAAAATTGTAGTTTAAAGTTAAAATTAATAGACAACAAATAAAATGTCTTCATCAAGTATTCAGTAGAAGTCATCTTTCAATAATTGACGTTTCATCTTTACCACAAAAAGTGTATTAAATGTAAAAAACACGATCCGTTTTCGTTTTTGGCATAACTTACCAGAGTTTCATGAAAATTTGGTGTAAAGTTAGGTGTTACTTTCGATGACCCATAGAAAATCAGGAAACATCCTAAAGCAATTGATAGTAATTCTGTAATGGCCTTCATCTGAAAAAAATATATTAATCGTTTAAAAGTGTTTAATTTTTAATTCTTTTTTACTGGAATAGATTATAATAAAACACATAAAAGATATAAACAAGATATACTAATAATATAGATTATATAAAATTATATCAAAGATTAACCGGAAATTTAAACTTTAGATTAATAAAAACTTGACACTTCATTTGATAAATCCATATATATATATATATATATGATACTTATACCAAAATTAAATCAATGAGGCAGTTTGTAAAATATATATTTTTATTTGAGATAACAATCATATAAATTAATTAATATTATTATAAACTAATTATATTTTATTAACAAAAAATATAAAAAATTAATTTCCAATATTTATATAACATCGCGTGTTGCTAGAACTTAACAGCAAGTCTAAATATGTTTTAAAATAAAATATCTTAAAGATAGTTTATCTGTCTGCCTTAATCAATTTGTTCATAAATAATTATTGGATTTGGATCAAAGAAAATAGGAAATTATTTTATTGATATTTGGCTAACTATACTGTTAGCATCTTCAGAGGTAATTTTCTGAAGATGCTAACAGTATAGTTAGCGAAATATCAATAAAATAATTTCCTATTTTCTTTGATCCAGATCTAATAATTTGTTTATCAATAATTGATCAGTATCAACTATTTTAAACAGTTTGTTCATGCTAAATACAGGTTTTAGTATTCGTGCTCGCTGTTGTAGAAATATGGTCTAAGGGAACGAATCCAATATTATCACATCTTCACTACAACAAATATCTTATCTGTTCAAATATGTCATAAAAAACATTGTATAAACCATAAATTACTGCGCTATCATTGCAATTCATAGATCTACGTAAAATGCAATTTTACATAAGAATTTTTAAAAATTTTAATGCCATTTTGTCATATTGGCTATGTTCACCTAGACATCAGAAAATCACGCTTGGTATAAAAATAAATATTTTAGTTTGTAAAGCAAAAATTAAAAAATGTCATTCCAAAAACAGAAATTCAAAATTTCTCAAATATTTTAAATAGTTGATAGTGATCCACATTATTGATAAATAATCATTTGAGCTGGATCAAAGAAAGAAGGAACATTTTATTTGATATTTCGCTAACTAATCTTAACATCTTTAGAAAATTACACCATTTCTTTGATCAAGCTCCAATAATTCTTTATTTCTCAAATATTTTGTAAAACCAATCGATAACAGAAGGAATAGTATTTAAATTTAAAATTAAATTGGTCACTAGAAAGTAACATTCCTATTCACAAATTATGATAATATTTTCATTAAATATTTCCTTTCAATGTGTTTTCAGCCTTTCGAGTAGTGGTATCACAAATTCTCAAGAATTTACTGGCATCGGTGAAAAAAAGTTTAATCAGGATTGTTCCCAAGCATTTACACTGTCGAGAAAGTAGCAAAGAGCATAATAAATTTTTATATAAGATGTATGTATACATTTATGCACATATACACATGTATATACGTGTATATGTATATATGCATATATGTATATATAGAGAGATTAATAATTTAAACAAAGCCAAGCAACAAAAAGAAAAAAATGTCTTTAACGTTTCACCGTTCATACAGGCTGTTACATACTTAATATAATATAACATTAAGTATGATGTAGAGACCGAAATATATGGAATATATTTTTTGTTTATTAATATATGGAATATATTTCAGCCCCTATATGGAATTAGGGCCGAAACCTGATAACATAGCAAATCCTCTTAATGACCTCTAAGCATTAATCTTATACATCGTCTATAATTAATAAAACAATTCATAAAAACTGAGTTTTATTTTAAATTTAAATTTTAACTTGATTAAAACCAACAAGGATCGAAATGACTTTCAAAATATCCAAAACATTGTTTATCGATGGTCTTTAAACACTGGAATTTCATTGAATATTAAAAAGTGTGCACATATGAGATTAGGTCATAGCAATGTGAGTCAAGAATATTTTATTGACAATGAGTTTGTTGTTACCACGCAGTCCATTCTAGATCTTGGTATAATTGTTCAAAACAATCTGAAAACACGTGCTAACACTGATAGGATTTGTAACGCAGCAAGAAAAATGACCTATATTGTCGAAAATTGCTTTAAAGATTTATCTCCCGTTTGTGTTGTGCGTTTATATAATGCTCTTATAAGACCGATATTAGAATATGTGTCACCAGTAGTCTTTCCGTGTACGCGTACAGAACTTGATCAATTAGAGCTCATACTTAGACGGTTCACGAAATTATGTCCTCAGGTACGATATCTTCCCTATGAGGCACGAATAAAAAGTTTGAATATGCCGACAGTGCGTGAAAGGTTCCTTCTTTTCGACCTTCTAGCTATGTATCGACTAGTTAATAAAGATGAAAATTTTCCAGCAAATAGAGTTAAACTCAATGAACGGGATGGACGTAGAGGGCACTCGAAAGTACTAGTAGTACATGAGCACGGAAAATACCCTCGTCATTTCCGACTGTCTCATCGAGCGGTGAATATTTGGAATCGTCTTCCAGTTGATGTCGTTGCGGTGCATACAATCAATGAATTTAAATCCAATATAAATAACTGGATTCGAAATGAGAACGAGTGGTGGTTGCTGCAGTACCCATGGTTCTGATATATATATATATATATATATATATATATATATATATATATATATATATATATATATATATATATATATATATATATATATATATATTATAGTTGTGGGTGTTTTTCTCACAGCTGGGGTCCTTTTCAATGAACTCTTTTTTTCAATAAATATTATCTCACCAATATTTCCAGCAGTTTGTCTTTGAGAAAATAAACAACAAAGTTCAATAAATAACTTTGTTGTTTATTTTCTCAAAGACAAACTGCTGGAAATATTGGTGAGATAATATATATATATATATATATATATATATATATATATATATATATATATATATATATATATATATATATATATATATATAATTATATATATATACGATTTTTTTCTTGTATTAATTTTTTTGTGAGCGGTCAAAACAGCCTTATGGCTATGACCTGTAGTAATAATAAATAATATAAATTAAATAAAATTTATATAATAATTATTAATTACTTATAATTATTTATTATATAATTTTTATTTAGCCTTATTTTTTAATTTATAAATAATATGAAGTAGAATCAGTTAGCTGATCTGATAAGCAATAAATGAAAGTAAATATAAGAAAAAACAAAAAATTTCAAAAACGTTTTGGACAGAAGCCTTCTTCAATTATAAAAAAATTAAGGATATTAATTTTAATCTCTTTAATTTAAAAAAACTGAGATTAATTTAAGCTTAAAAAATTAAAGAGATAAATTATACAATAAATAATTACAATAAATTATACATGCAAGAACAAGATCTTACCAACACTGCTCGATCTGATACGCTTACTGTAAACTTACAACTTGGTTTGGATTCCTAACGCAAAATAGATCAGTTGGCTGAATCTAAGTATTTTGGTACTAAATATTTTCGCATTATGTAAGCTTAAGCACAAAATATTCCTATTGTCGTTACAATTACCGTTTATCTACTACAATCTACAACGTACTGATGATACAGAAGCTTTCATAGTGTGGGGTTTGCCGGCGGGACTTCGCTACCACCGCCGGTGGTATGCTTCGAAGACACGGACCACAACAGCATGTCCAGGATCAGGTCATATGGGTACCAATATCCCAGCTGTCCTCGATGTCTCTCGCAATGCGCCCATCGTTTATAAAGACGCTTCAATTGACAATTCGAATTGTATTGAGATTCTTACACGATGCGCACGCGTCAACCGCCAAAATTTCATAAGGAAGCATGCCAGCGGTTGCGACAAAGTTTTCCGAGCTTATGGGTGCAGTCGCATCACATCCTATCGACAAACAAGCGTGGTTGCAACTATTATGCTTTCCGAAAACTGCGCTTCGTGTTCCACAGTGGAATTCAGGATCTACATCATTTCTCACGTCCACAATACGCAGAGCCTACTCAAACTACAAATATCCTATCGAAGTAACTGTACCGGTTAACCCTCACCACACTTGCACCAATGACACGAAGGACGACGATCTGATTCGATGAAAGGCCTGTAAAAAGATCGAAGACGGCGATATCCCCTAATAGTCAGTATTGTTTAGAGCGAATCAACCATTCTGCCGTACGACCATCCCACAGCTGCTACACTACAAGCAAATCATCCTCCCAGAAGACCCACGGCTTACCCACAACATCTCCGGTGCAATCCAACGAGGAATGCATAATCGTTACAACAAGAATCAGTGCTTTCGACACTAAGATCCTTCCCTCCATCTTCCACGGGCGGTTGTGATGGTCTTAGTTCAATGCACTTGCTGAATCTGCTAGGCCACTCTTCATAAGCCGCCGCCAAAAGCCTAGCATAGTCATTGATGAAACTCATATCGGTGCTCCTCAGTGCAAACGTGCCTGATAACGCTGTCAGCATTGTATGCGGCGGCAAGCTTCTGGCTTTCCGGATGGACGGTGGAATTAGGCCGATTGCGGTTGACCTCACCAATCGACGTATACCAACAAAACTTTCCTGTCGGGTAGCTTCCGAGCTCCATGTAGGTCGATATCAAACAGTCCAGTTGGGTGTCAGCATCAGTCGCGAGATCGAAGTTTCGGTACACGCCTATCGCAAATTTTTACGCAACTTTACTCTGTTCACCTTCATCGGCACTCGCCTAGACAATCATTCTTTCTACCGCATTTGCTTGAAGGATCGGTACTAATTGCCGCGAACAGTATCGCTGTATTTGTGGATAAGTTCTGAAAAACAGCATCCACGCTCTCTCCTGTAGCAAAAGCAAAATCCGCTTCATCCGCCACATCCCAGTGAACGAGTTGTTGCGAATTACGCTCGCCGCTGCTAGAATCCCGTCTCGCCTCGAGTAAACAGGCCTTGCCCATAAAGCGGGAAAGCGGCCCGACGGAGCGACGCTATTCCCTTGGGAAGCCGGCAAAATCCTTGGAAAGAATTGCACTTGTCCCAACATGTTGGCTGCCAGTCACGTCGCCCACTACGACTCCTCTGCAGGCGCAATCGCGGCTGTGGAATCGTTGGGTGCAGTAGGGCTAAAAGCAACAGCGCTCTTGCAGCAGCTGGTTAATAAACTAAGACGCAAACCGGAGAATCGCGCTCTTTTAAGTCGCTTATGCAGCGACTGAGCGTGGTGGTGCAGCGGTGCGATGCCGTCTGCTTCATTGAGTAGTCCGGTGATCTTCTAATCTCAAATTATAACTTTTAATTTTGTGTTTTAAACAGACAAATTATTACTTTACTAGATTACTACTTTTTTGTTCCTTTATTATAATATAATTTATTATTACTTTATATAATTTGCTATCATTAATATAATGCTGCCTGGTGTTTATACCTCATATATATTTAATAAATATAAACATTATATTATAATATTATTTGATATATAGACAGACAAATTACTATTTTTTATCTTACGGGTAATGATTCCATGGTTTGCGAATATATTGTCACTCATCCAAGGCTAAAATATACAACACCATCCTTCGTGGTATTTTCAGATGACGGCGTCTCCCAATTTACTGAAAGAGATCTTATACCATGTTAAGCCGCAATAGTTTATCTTTCGGATGTCGCGTGGTGTCTGGCAATCTTTTGCTTTAATCTAAACACGAATCCAGTAGCCAATTCGGCGATGCTCATTTTCTCTCGCACGTCGCAATTTTGCTTTTAATAAGCAATGGCTACATTTTATCAGTTATTATTCAACATCCGACCTTTGTTCGTTAATTCCTGTTCACGTGATACTATTCTGACTGATGGCATCGGTATCAGTCAGAATGTATGTATATCATATGTATTCATAAGATACATATGATAGACGACGTTCATCTAACACTTACACCTAAAGGAAATATCTTTTTTCTTTCTTCCTCTAGTAGTCAACGTGTTGCTGCTGTACTTTTTTACCTTATTGTAATCGGCGTGATAGATATAAGCGAAAATCTCGTTATCGCGATAACGCAGGCCAAGTACTAAAATGCCGAACAATAAAACAGCTTTGTTCGATCAAAATAGTTTTTAAAACAATCCACTTACCATCAGCAGCATCATCATCACCTCAGGAGCATTGTTTGCGCTGCCACACTCGTGTTGCCGATATGCAGCAGAGCGAGAGAATGCAGTTTCTTCGGCGAAGATTTTCGCATTTTATAGACAGAGAGCAGGAAAGCAGCGAGATATATTTTGAAGTGGTCAAGCAACGGAAGAAATGAGAGCTTGAACGGGAAGACAGAGAGCAGCATAATCGTTGTTCGTTAGCAAAATTAGCCAACAAACGGAAGAAACTCGTCAATGGCAATGAGACAGTGTAAATAAGACAGTAAAATCTTCAGTGCAAATTTAAAATTACGATGAGAACGATGTGTCGTAGCAAACAGAGAAAAAGACAACACACAACACCGAAACCATTATATTATATTTGCTATTACAGAAGAAACGACGTAAAAATACCGTGTTTGTACTAATATAAAATAGAAGACTTAAAAAATAAAATACGGCATAGGATCAGCTATAACTGGCGTGAAAGAATTCTACTCGTAATGCGATATTTTCGATGCTATAACCGACTAGCGATTAGACACAATGTGTTTGATGCATCACCCACAATTTATTCATTTTTCACGAACAAAACTAATGTCCACATTGTCAAATCGATGTAATTAATAATAACGTTAGTGACATCGGATATTTCAAATTAAGATTGATGGACGCCAGCTCGCCGAAATATACGAAACATTTACCGGCTCTTGCCTGTTAATAAGACGGTTCCGTGGAGCTCTAACGAAATTGGAACTACCGATCTAAATGCACGATCCGAAAAATGGATTCAGATTATTTATGAAATGCTACTATTTATTTTTATAAAAAGTGTAAAAATATCACTGATAATAATTTTACATTGTGTTTCTGCTTATAAAAGTAAATACCCCACTGGAATACTATGATATCCAAGGGAGCCTGTGTAATAATCATGTAATTTTTAGTATCTTATCAAAATAACTATTGTGTTGGCAAGTTTCATTGATACTACAAGCAAATAGTCATATTCTTAATAAAACTAATATTGATGTCAACACTTATATATCTTGATATGAACATTAAATAAACATTAATTTGAAACTACTTTTAATTTATACCATAAAAATGACATTTAAATTTACAATAAACATATTTTTGCATGAGCATATCAGAACAGATAACTGAGTCTACGTATTTTTTACTAAATATAAAAATAAAAAATAGAGATAAATAATAAATTATTATAAGATTTTATACAATTTATTTTTATATCAAGTTAAAATTTTAAATTGAAATTTAAAATAAACGTCATTTTTATGAATAAACTAATAAATAACAAACGTTGTATCAGAATAAGAATTAGAGGTCATCAGGAGGAACTGCTATGCTGTCAGGTTTCGGTTTCTATTACTCACTCAACATAGCAACGGTGCCGAATACATGTTGCTAATGACGTATTTCATCTGATGAATTTTGATTATCTGGTGTACCTTATTCTAATATAAAAATATATTTAAGTTGATTTATAAATTGTAAATTTAATATTTTAAAAATGTAATTACTACAGCTCGCCTAATCAGCGTTAAGGCACCCGTTGCTGGAGCATTCATACAGGCAGTTCCAATATTTACGACTGAAACTTTGCTCACAGACGAAGTCTTAAGAGTGGCAATCGCCTTACGATTAGAAGCCAATATGCCAACCCCACACGTGCCGTTGCGGTGCAGTCGTTGACAGACTAGGAACGCATGGCTTGAGTTGCTCACGTTCTAATAGCCGTTTTGCCCGTCATTCAATGCTACACAGCATAGTTCAAAATGCACTAAGAACAGCTCACATACCGAGCCGCCTTGAACCTTCAGGTTTAATTCGCTCCGACGGAAAACGATCGGATGGCGGAACGATGACCCCGTGGGAACGTGGGCGTTTTGATGCTGGGACGTGACATGTGTAGATCAACTGTTTCCAAGTCATTTATCTATGGCGTTGTCAGAATCAGGTACCGTAGCCACAGAAGCTGAGGAAAGAAAGAAGAAAAAGTACGAGGCCATCACATCCAGTGGCATGGATTTCATACCGATAGTTATTGAAACTCTCGGCGCCTTGGGTAGAGAGCCTACCGTTTTTATTCGACGAGCTCGGTAAGCGTCTCCGCCTTCACTGCGACGAGCCTCGCGCAAAGACGTTTTTTCTCCAGAGGATCATCCTGGCCATGCAAAATGGCAACAAAGTTTCTATGCTGGGGACGACGGACAGAGACACTGATAACTTTTAACTAATAACTTTATTCTACGTAAAAAAGTTTTATTATATTTTAATATTTTGTTGATGCATAATTCTACATTATAAGAAAAAGAAAAAATTTATCAAATACATTAAATAATAAAATTTTAAGAATTACAACAATTTGTAACGATATTTGATTTCTTCAAAATCATTTAAATGGTTTAATAGATACATATTATAAACTAGGTTACTATAAAAATACAATAAAAACAATATAATATAAATCAACATAATATTACTAAAAATATATTTAAACTATTGAGAAAACAATTTTTATGGATGGATAATAAATAATATACTTTGCGTTAGAATAAGATACTAGATAAGCTAATGTCATCAGAGGAAATACGTTATTAGTACGTATTTGACCCCGCTGCTATGTTGAGTAAAAGCAAAGGGGTCGAAACCTGATAACATATTAGTTCCCCCTGGTGACCTCTAGTACTTATTCTGATGCATCGTCTATTATTTGTTAGTCAATTCATAACAATTGATTTTAATTTTAAATTTCAATTTTAAATTTTAATTTTAAATATAAATTATATAAAATCTTGTATAATTATTTATTATTTACAATTTAATTATTTATTACTGAATTATTTATTTTATTTGTCATTACTTTTAATTTGTACAGTGTTACTTATAATGTTAAATTTTTGAGCTAGAAAAATTTTTTGCATTAAATCAGATCAGCTAACTGAGTCTACGTATTTTATTGTATATATAATTTAAAAAATGATAAATAAAATAAATAATTATTATAATCATGTGCATACATAGCCCTGATGTTTAAGACGATTCTACAAGAGAGAAAAAATATATCAATCAAATGAATAAGTTAGAATTGGTGACAAGTCACCCTGCTTATATATCTAACGTCGAACCCTGTTCTTGAAAGTGAGGACATTTTTGATAGCAGCGATTTACCTGATTTTATTAAAATACCGCCAAACTATTCCAGACCTCTACTGTCCATTCAGAGTCTATAAAAAGCATGTTTTAAAAAGCATCTTACAGTGGCCTCGCAATCTATTTCGTCGAAATATACCTGCATTCGCAGAAAAACCACCAGCTGGATGCATAATTCGCCATAGTGCAATCAAATCAAGAAAATGATATGTCAGTGATACCTCACTGACAAGACTTTCAAACATATCTTGAAGTAAGACTCCCTTAACAACACAACCGAGTAGCACGCCTGAATACAATCTTCAAGTTATTCTACTCACCTCTGGTTGTTGAAAAGGATGCCTCCACACAGTACTCAAAATGCTGACTCACTAAGGCACAATAAAGTTCAGCGAAGATTGGAACCGATAATTTTGCAAAAGTAGTAGCGATAAGGCATTTATCGCTTTTAGCCGCGCATAATTGCTGTTTGCTCTGGTATTTATAGATTCATGATTTATCACTTACAGATCAGGATGTTCTGAAACGCGCTTGAATAAGTTGCAAATTGCATAAGTAACACCGAAATGACGTGATAGTGACTCTAAATGAGTGTGCGAAACTCTGTCAACAACCTTAGTGAAGTCAAGAAATATTATATCAATCGCAAAGCCTGAACTAAGATCAGCTACATAATATACACGAGCCTTCAATATATTAGTTAGGCATGAGCTACAGGTCGGAAGCCGTGTTGATAAACATCAAGAATTCGATAGTAGTTAAGATGATTTGAAATTCTTAGCTGCTAACTAATAACTACTTACAAAATTATTTTCAAGAAAAAAGCAGCCGGCTTACATCAGCTCACTCAAGAGAAAAAAAATATTTACAGAAAATATTTACAGCTTAAACACACAAAATTCAAACAAACAACCTACAAATGAGATCAAAATCTCGTAAACGAAGACAAGAGAATACAGACACGACAATGGAAAAGACGAAAAATCCTCCGAAGTACACAACACAACAAGTTTGTTGTGACTCCTTGGGTTGTGATGTCTGGACAACCGTCTCAATTCAAAATTCCGAGCAATCGGCTATGTGTGATAAGAAATTTATTTGTGGATATTGCAGCGCTTCGATTTTATTGCGAAATATCTCAAGGATCACACCGAATAATTCCGATATCATATTTGCTGCTGATACGTCCAGAGAATCCAATGATGTTCACTCCGTCGGTTGGAGTTGTGCAGCACTTAAAGATGTAACTCAGACGAATGATCTATCGAGTGAAGATTGTCAAACTATGCCAAGTCAGGATATTGTGTCTAATCATACCTATGATGGGGACCTGAGAGATACAAAAACACCAGCCCTATACTCCCAGATGATACGATATCGAATTTCACAATTAGTAAAATCATGTCTAGTCTGGGTATGGAAACTGAGTTGGAAATATTAATTACCAAAGAAGCTGTCAATTCCGTTGGCAAGTTACGATCCACATACCCTACCTCACCTTCTCTCACGAAGCAATCAGATAACAATGATATAGACTCTCATTGTATCGAAATTCCACACCAGGTTGCAATCGAGGGTGAACAGTCTAGAAAAGTTTTTAGTGAACAGTCTAGAAAAGTTTTCAGTCAGATATTCTCTCAACGACAAACTGATCCACTAAATAGTCACAGGTCATTCTTATCCAGCAAGTCTAATGAATCTTCCCGGGATCGGTGTTTGATTATTACGAACGTTCTCGAGTCGTCGTCTGATGTGGCTCAAACTCGAGTGGACCATGATGTTGAACAATTCCAAAAAATATTGAGAGTTATTATTTCTCCAGAAGATCCATATATTTCAGAAGTTCGCCCTATTGCGATATTTAGGATAGGCCGTCGCAACAATCTTGAAGAACGTTCTCGTTTGATGAAAGTTGTCTTTCGTACATCCTCAGTGGTCCGTGAGTTGTTAAAACGCAGATCTAAACTGAGGCAAGCCCCTTTCGATTGTTGACAGATATGTCTTTCGCTGAGCGTTGTCTCTGGCGTGTTGCTCGGACCGAGCTAAATGCTCGGATAGAATCTGGAGAAACTGATCTGCATATTGTAAATTTTCGGGTAGTTCGGCGTCGTCCACGATTGAGATGGCCCCCGCTATGAAAACTTTTTCTGAGAATTGCAAGATAAGACCCAATGCGCCATATCGTAAAAACAACAAATGGCTCAAAGTTATATATTCGAACGTTCGAAGCGTTCTCAATAAGATGGATGAATTGAAGGTCATAGCTACTTCTCATCATCCAAATATCATTGCCCTTAGTGAATCTTGGCTCTCTAACCTTGTTCCTTGTTATTAACTGTTCCTTGTTATGCTCTCTAACCTTGTTATTATCCATAGATGGATATAACCTGTTTCATTGTGATCGATATGGTCGAAGGGGAGGGGTGTATTGCTATATTGTAGTTTAGGTATTGATGTAGTGTGTTTGCAGACAATTAGTGATGCCAATAGGATTAATGTTTTATACCTCAAATTGTGCCTTGATCAGGTCAATTCTATGTATGTGCTAGTGTTCTATCGTCCTCCTTTGGCAAGTAGCGATGATTTAATAGAACTTATTGAGCTCTGTGGTCAACAGAAAAAATGCCTAATCTTAGGAGATCTGAATATTCCCTCAATAGATTGGGACTCGTTTTCATCTCCTAGTCGCTTTGCATCGAACTCGGTTTTATTGAGTGTTCTACAAACAGTGGTCTGCATCAGCATGCACGTGAGGCAACCCGTTTCACTAGCCAGTCGTCTGCCCAGCTAGACGTGGTCTTGTCTTCGTTTAAGTCTGATATTACTCACATAGATTATCTTTCTGCACTGGGGATGAACGATCATTGCGTACTGTCCTTTACATTAAAATGCGCAAGCAATGTAACGTCGGTCAGTCCCATGCATGGTAAGCCTCTGAACTTCTGGAAGGCTGATTTCGACGCAATTATCTACAAATTAAATCTGGTTAGATGGCCAGATCCGTATAAATGCGGAATAGACGAGGCTTGGTATGTTTTTGAGAGCACACTCTATAACTTACTGATATTGCATTCTCCCAAGTTTAAAACACATAGGCAAGTATGTCCTTGGTTCGATGGGCTTCTCCGGTATTACTCATGCGCACGTAAACATGCGTGGATTTCATTTCGTTGTGGACAACAATCTTATGAGTCTTTCAAACAAATTAGGAATATATTTACCGCTCTCAAGAGAATGAAGCGTCGTCAGTTTGAGGAGAAACTGTGTTCTATAAATGGCAAGGCTCTATTCTCTTACATTCGCAAAATCAGGGGCTCGAATATTCCACTAGTATCGTTGAGGGATGATTTTCAAGGCGAGGTCACGTGTAAAAGTGTCATGGCAAACTTATTTGCCCAGGAGTTCTCATCGATGTTTTGCTCTTCGCGGACATTGTGTAGTTCTGAATCAGAAAAGGGTTCAGATGCATTCGACCGATCTAATCTGTCGTTTTGTGCTGAAGATGTTTTAAAGCTTCTCTGTAAATTAAAACCGAACATCGCTGACCGGTCCGGACGGACTTCCCTCAATTATTTTAAATAAAGTTGCTCCTCAAATATATTTATATGTTTTCCGTATGTTTCAGTTTTCTATTCTCCAATCTCGAATTCCTTCGCGTTGGAAGGAGTCCATTGTAGTTCCAGTGTATAAAATGGGAGATCGACAAGTGTGTAAGAACTATCGCCCAGTAGCCTTGACATGTATTATTTGTAAGTTGCTTGAAAAGCTAATAGTCAAAAATATATCCTCTGATTTGAAAAGCAACGGTAAACTCACTGACTCACAACACGGTTTCAGACCAAATAGATCAACAATGAGTAATCTTTTGGTTCCTTCCAACGCATGGCAGTCTTCATTAGATGAACGAGTTTAATCTGATGTACTTTTTGTAGATTTCTCTCATGCATTTGATTCAGCTTTGCATGATCGACTCATTCACAAATTGAGGTCACTTAGTGTTTGTCCTATGTATGTCGCCTGGATTGGAAATTACTTAAGTTCACGCTCTCTCAAAGTACGTGTAGGTGCAGATATGTCCACCTCATTCGTTATTCATTCTGGCGTTCAACAGGGTGCTGTTATCTCCCCACTTCTTTTTATTGTATATATCAATGATCTCCCATCTGTAATTCGTTCTGATGTCGTAATGTATGCTGACGATGTTAAGATATAGCGGCCAATTAGAGACGGAAGGGACATTAAGATCCTTCAAGATGATCTGACATGTCTAGAAAAATGGTCAGCGGAAAATGGTTTGAGGGTTAACCCCTCTAAATGTGCGCATATGTCCATTGGTTCTTCACTAAACTCATCGTATCAGATAGGTTCGATTCAGATAGGCCGAGTGGGTGAATTTAAAGATCTTGGTGTGATGATGACCAGTAGCTTAAAAACTAATGTCCACACTAAATATATTTGTAATCGAGGCTATCGTATTTTATGGATGTTTTTCAAGTCTTTTGATCGGATAAGTCCATCAATGTTCAAGTGACTATTTTGCTCTTATATTCTTCCCATCCTTGAATACGGTTTACCTGTAACTTATCCACAGACTTTAAGGGAATCCCGTGACATTGAGAACTTGTTACGTAAAGGGTCACGAATGATTCCGAATTTCTCCAATTTGAGATATGCTGAACGTTTGACATCTCTACGTGTCGGCACATTAAATATCGCAAATCGGTTATTATTATTAGTATTACAAGTTATAGCCAAATGGCTGTTTCAACTGATCACATAGGAAATAAAAAAGAAAAGAAAAGAAGAAAAAAAGTTAATAGCGGTTACATAATATTGTATACATTCGGAATGCCATGATCGTTAATCCACTGACGAAGTTGAACTTTAAATTGAGATAAGTCCTTGGTACATGCTATTTCTCCTGGCAACGTGTTCCAGGCGTTTAATGCTCGATGTGAGAGCCTAGCCAAACTCACTACTTTACCATGGGGAAACTTAAATAGTTTCAACGGGTGGCCACGATGCGTCTGAGAACAAACTTTAACATAGCACGAGGGAAAACCATCTATCCCATTTACCATTCGCCATAATGCAACAAGGTCTAGGTAATATAGCCTCTGACCCAAAGATGGTATCTTTAGAAATTCAAGCCGTTCACGATATGAATATGATCCATCCATACACATTCGAGAACCTCTACGAAGGATTGACTCTAGTCTATTGAACTCTTTCTTAGTGTATGGAAAAACTGCTTGCACGCAGTACTCTATATGCGGGCGAACAAGAGCGCAGTAAAGCCGTTTGAAGACGTATGGATTAATACGATTAAATGCATTTTTGACGCAGTACATAGCTCGCAAAGCCTTGCTATGGGCAAACTCTGTATTTGATCGGGATTTCAATGTCCTATGCACCATGACACCCAGATCCCTATACTCCATGACGACATTAAGAATTAAAGTTCCGAGGCGAAAACGACGGTCATCGCAACGCCTTCCTAATTTCATGTGGCCGCATTTGTCAACATTGATCTTCATACCAGTAGCCTCACTCCATTGATATATTTCATTAAGGTCTTCCTGCAGGGAAATGCCAAGCGGATCAATATCATCTACAGACCATATTTTGAGGTCGTCAGCAAAAGCAAGACAGGGACTCTGAATCCGCAGCAACAAATCGTTAAGGAACACAATAAACAGCAGAGGTCCTACTATCCATGCAGGTGACTTAGCAGCATAAGAGGATTCGCGCATAGGGGCAAGAATATCAGATAATTTATGTAGGTAATCAGTGATCATATTCAATGATAGCTTGTCCGTGTTCATAAAAGTACACGGGAATTGGTTGTAAACTCTCAAAACATCTTCTCTTCTCACTTTCGACCAATGACGTTTGTAAGTTTTTGAACAAGGTGGACAGAATCTGGAATAAGGGACAGCCGTCAAGGAGAGCAAGCAGTGGTCACTACTTCCTAAAGGAGGGAGATGATCAACTTTGATTATGTCTCCTACATATCTGGAAAACACCAGATCAAGTACCGAATCCGATCTTGAAGTTAAGCAAGTTGGTTCTTGTACATGCTGAATCAGCATGAGTTCCTCAGCAAGGAACTCAGATATTTCCCTTTCCGTGGAACTACCATCAGAAAAGACATAGTCTGACCATCTAGATCGTGGAAGATTAAAATCGCCCAAAAGAATAAAGTGAGGGGAGGAACATACCGATTGTAAAATAAGTTTTAGTTGATCAGTGTCTGCAATTACTGACGGAGATCGATACACGACGCAAAAGTTCATACTGGTCGCTGAGTGATCAATACGGAAGCATAGAGTCTCAAAAGACCCACAAGGGTCACAAATATTCAACACCTCAGATATGAGGAAATTTTCTCTGACATACGCGGCGACACCGCCACCTCGCCTACCTGATATCCTGTCGCTTCGTATAAGGCGAAAACCAGGAATGTTCACAGTGGTATCGACAATATATTGATGCAACCAGGACTCAGCAACGCAGAAAATGTCATACGAATGAGAAAGCATGTGATACTTCAACTCCACTATTTGAGCAGGCAAACTACGAAGATTAGAATACCCAATCGATAAATAGCGTGTGGGTTGTGGTAAGGGATTACTAGGAACGGTGAATAATTTGCTGAATGAAACTAAGTGTCCCAGATCAGAATTGAAACTAACACTATTGAAGAGTTGCGATGAATGACTGTTGAAACTACCTTTTCCAGACGAACTAGCAAAATTCAAACTGGATACTGCTAAGTGACGCTGTTGATCGTTATGGGATTCCAACGAACTACTGGGTGCCACCTGACAACCTGAAAATTTCGTATGCATAAGTTCGTTTCACCTTCAGATAGCCGGTTTCGTAATACTGTTTTTGCTTCTTTCAACTTTAAACGATCTTCGAGACTCAGATCCTTAAGAATACGATGTGGATAATCTTTAAGTCGAAAACCACGTTTGAGCAAAAGGTCTGCATGTTTTGCGGAAGATAATACAACTTTCAACAATCTTGGTTTATCTACCACCTTTTTTCCAAGTCGAAACAACTTTGTAACCTTCAGAGTAGAAGCTAGCTTCTCATCACCTTCTAAGAGTAACTGACAGAACACAGTACGGAGGCTGGACACATCATCATTCATACGTGTTTGTGAGTTACTGGCCTTTGATTCAGCGATACCACTAAATAAGATATTGCAAGACCTATCTGGATGCGAACGGTAGTTTGTAGAAGGAGCGTTGTCCAAAGAAATGCTCTGACCATTTGAAGGTAAATAATTTCCTGATTTATTCTTATTTTTGGCCTTCTGTTTTCTATCGATGGCCCCACTCGAATCGCTACCTCTGATTTCACCCAATTGATGGTATGTCGATCCAGCGTTTCGTGTAGGTTGCAATAGAGTGTTGCGCCATACCCTTCCTTTGTTTACAGCTGGTGTAGTTTGTTCAACATGAATGACCGATTTTTCTTTGTCCTGAAAGGATGACAGCATTTGAAGTTCGACATTTGAAGTATTATCGTGCTGATGCGTAGATGACAGTGAAGGTAATTCAATCCTCGGTTCACATAGGTCAGGAGTTGAACTGTCATCTAATGGCAGCTTAACGACAGGATTAACGGTACAAGTGTTTATCGAAGTTTGATGGTCCGTGCTGTCTTGAGAGACACGAACGTCATTTAAGTTGATAGGTAACGATATATCACAACAATTCACATCACAAACCATATCTTGCACTAGTTTCATTTGGAGGGCGAAATCATTGTAGCAGAACAAAAGCCGCAATAAAAGTCCTTGCTCTTGAGTGACGACTCGGTATTTAAAGGAATGTCGACAATAGACCACACTTCACAGCCTTTATTGCAGCATTCGACCTCTAGCCGCTTATACGCATTACGATGTTGCGTGATATGTATAGTGTTTGACGCTCTCTTCGAATTTGCTTTCTTCATTGTGAAATTTGTATGTGTAAATAGTTATTTGTTAGCAGCTTAGAATTTGAAACTTGTATGTTTATAAGAAACGAAAATATTTTCTAGGATTGCTCGAGTCCTAACATCAATCAAGCGAATCTATCAATTTCTAATCGCCCAATTCGGAATTATAAGCTCAAATTATAATTGTATGTTTATGAGAAACCAAATTTTTCTGTAATTGTATATAGTTATTTGTTAACAGCTTAGAATTTCAAACTGAAACTGATTTATCAACTGCAGTCAAAATTGTTTTCGATGGCTTTGGTGGTCTCTCTAGCTTATTATCCGTGAATGATAGACGAGAAACTCGTGGGCATGTGTGGAAATTAATAAAGCCAACTACACGAATTCCTATTCACCATCGATTTGCAACCAGGGTAATTAACGGGTGGAATGCACTAAAGTGCCTTGATATCTCTAGTAGTATATCTAGTGATGCTATTAAAGACATCGAAGCCGAAAGAAGGAATTTGCAACTACTATTTGATTGAATTTTTTTGTTGATGTTTTTTATTTTATTTTATCATGTTTTGTAAGCGACACGAGCTTGTAGCTCATTTGCTTCTGTTTGTTATAATAATAATGATAACGCAATGAGCTCATCTCTTCACAATGACCCTCAATAATTTTCCATAATTTTGGAAATAACGGTGGTGAGACTAATAGGTCTAAACTGAACAAGTTAGTGCCGACTGTTTTTTGAATATGCACTACAATGCCTTCCAATCATCAGGAATCCACTAATATAATAAACTTCGATTAAATAGGAACATAAAACTTAAGCAATAATGTGCAACTTAGCAAGCAAAAGATAAATAGTAAATAATTAAATAATTACATAATAAGTAATTAGAAATAATAAATATCAAATATATTTAAATGTGATTTCACAAAGATGATATTAATATTTATTATTACAAGACAACATATAAAGCAGAGCTCAAAGTTGCGTCACCAAAAAGAAAAAACTCCTGTCTCATCGTCGAACCATCATCAGACTTGTGAAAATAATAACACGCAATGTATAAATGTGATGATCATAGTAGGCGAGGAAACAGTAGTACGCAATGTAGAAATAAATATCTTATTTTTTCTAATTAATGTAGAGGAAATTTATTAGGGCACTGCGTCTCTCGACTTGGCCAAATGAAAGAAATTAAATAAAACATTGTGCAACGACTTCATTTGAGATAATATCAATATTTGATAGTCCACCGCTAGTTCCCAACAGGCAAAAGAAATTTAGCAGGTTTATCAGGTTAGCCGTAAACTTAACCTATCGATCTCCTTCAAAGATTTTTGCGCTAACACCGGGCACTCAAATACGTGGGATAAAGACTCACATCTATCACCACAGAAAAAACACACACGAAACTCCACGTTTATGGACAGGTATGCGAGTGCAACAAAACTTGTCGTGATATCCGTGTAAAGAAACCCTCCAAACGAGGGGGCGTTTAGAAGCACACGGAGACTGCCAACTCGTTTGCGTATTAACTGGTGAAGTGTACAGATGATGATCTAGCTTGCTAACCTTATCTGTAAAGTCTTTTTTATTTTGAATATAATGTACCGTATCTTGTGCTCCGATCATATTTCGTAAATACTCCGTACATAACTCGACTTTAGATAAAACATAAACCGCAGTCGTCGAGCACTTTGGAGAGACGCCTACAACACGCTTAATGAATCTGCCTTTACATTTGTCGATCTGCGCAAAATTAGCCGTCGTGAGGTCCGTCCAGATTGCTGAAAGCGCGTACGACAAAATCGGTAGAAGCATGACATGAAAATACTGAAGAGCACCACCAAAGGAAAGCTTACCTAAACATTTAACTCGCGAAGT
Organism: Pomphorhynchus laevis; assembly: GCA_012934845.2. Classification (NCBI taxonomy): domain Eukaryota; kingdom Metazoa; phylum Acanthocephala; class Palaeacanthocephala; order Echinorhynchida; family Pomphorhynchidae; genus Pomphorhynchus; species Pomphorhynchus laevis. The sequence goes on from WNNJ02002693.1 coordinate 54,742, forward strand.
GGCTATGACGATTTTCGCACATTTCTTTTCGATATGAAGCTTAAAAGACCACCTACTTGTCAATAGCATCCCCAAATACGTGTATTGATTACTGAACTCTACCTTCCTGCTGTTTAAACTAATCTCGTCATGTGAGCACAATCTGCCACCTTTACGAAACTTTACTACCTTTGTTTTATCGATATTGACTTCAATTAGATTATTTAAACAGTAGTTAGCTAGAGCAGTGGTTACGTTTTGAGCCGATTCCAGATCTTTCGTTAGAATAACTAAGTCGTCCGCGTAAAGAACAGAACTTGAAGTTTGACATTCGTTTCTCAGATGAGACGGCAAATCATGGATATAAACAGAGAAAAGGATAGGGCTGAGCGGATCTCCCTGCATCACACCGCGGCTAGCAATTATTGTGTCTGATGAAGTAAGTCCGTCGAAGACATTTAATGAATTGGCATAGAGGATATTGCCTAAGAGTTTCAGCATACGACCAGATATCCGGAAATCCATCGACAATTTACGGGTGAGTATTTCTCGATTAACCGAATCAAAGGCTTTTTTAAAGTCAACAAAGATAGCATATAAATGACTCTTGCGTTCGAATTGTAATAACACTTGTTCACGAACTACCTTGATTGCATCCACCGTTGATCGGTGAGGTCGGAAACCAAATTGTTCTGGCGGCAACAGATAATCACGGTGTTTCGATAATCGATTGGTTATAAGAGTGGACAAAAATTTATAGGTATGGTTTAGCAGGGCAATTCCACGGTACGAGTTGGTATCACTTATATCCCCTTTACCCTTATACATGATTTTTATTACAGCTTGCTTCCATGACACCGGCATTTGATAACCGTATAGGATACAATTGAATAAATGTAGCCAATAACTCGATAATAAATAAAAGGAATCTTTAATTTGTTCAACACAAAGTTGGTCAGGGCCGGCCGCCTTATTATTAGACATAGAAAAGAGAGCAAGTTCCAATTCGGGCAATGAAAATGGAGCATTTAGTTGATCATTGTCACTGTCCAAGCATGACAGTGTTATCAGCGCATTATTATTACGACACATTGGGAGGTCATGTGAATTAACGAGAATATCGTTAAAGTGCTTAAACCAACGGTTCATCGGGATGCCGGAGGTACTAACATTGTTTTTTCTTTGCAGTTTCCAGGGGCATCGTTCTGCTTGTCGCAAGCGTTTGTATTCTTCCTCTAATAATATTGATTCGCGAAATTTTGATAACATCGTACAATACACACGCCGTAAGAAAATAAAATTCGTATTAATATCATGATCAAACCGCCGGCTTCTGCCCATAAATATGAGCTTTCTCCGTAGCTGTACAAGGTGTATTGGCTTACGATGTATCTTGTTCCCATAATGTTGAGAATTGCGATTAGAGAGTGGATGACATGCGGTGAGAAGGCATTCACTGATTTTGGAGAAACTTGCTTCTATTTCAAATGCATTTAGAAGATCTACTGCGTCTTTAATCATATTATGATTCAAATTCCTGAAACAAAGTTTTCTGCTAATTTGTGAAGGCAAGGATTTCTCTATTGGCGTGTTAATATGATTTTCTAGAATGAAAGATACAGGTTTGTGTTTGCGGAGTAGAGCCCATTCGGATGCAATCTCCAGTTTAACCTTTTTGACGCTAACATTTGTAAATATGAAATCGATGCAACTTCGCCCATTGTGAGACTCATAAGTCCATCCTTCTACGGGTACGTGCAACTCAAGACCAAACTCACTAAAAAAGTATAACAGTTGCTTAAGTTTAGATGGGATAGGGTTCATGAAACGTGCATTAAAATCTCCCGCAACGATTATGGAATTTTCAGAAGATAAATCACTTAAAAAAGGCGAAACTTCATCGATGATATCACAAGCCGACATCAATGGGTTAAAATAGCAACCTATTAAAAGAATACTACATGAAACTATACATATTACGTTAGATGACTTTTTAACTTCCCAGTTTGTAAAGCTTGAACTAACAGCAATGGACACGCCACCGAAGGGTCGACCACGGTTACCCAACGATGCTGGGATATTAAAAGTGTAATAGTTAGGTAAAGACACCAATTGAGTTGAAAGAGTTTCAGTAAGGACTATTAAATCAAACGAAGAAAACCAGGAAGTTATGCCCGCTGATATTAAATAATTTAGTCCCTCAACATTAAATAGGAGTAATCGGAGTAAATTTGACTTATTGGTCTGGAAGTAAGTTCGAATACTATCTTGGGCTAGTCATATGGATATCTCTTCAGCCCCAGATTTATTCTCATCGGTAGCCTTTTTGGAATAACTTGGCACTACGCGACAATCTTTAATGCGATAAACAATGTTAGGATTTTCAACACTTTTCTGATGAAGTTCTTCCCGTAACGATCTTTGAATCTCACGCTCTGGGAGGGACAAGTCTGCATTCACAAAAACATCATGGAAATTCGTCGAATCTTTCAATAAGTAAGATCTTGAAAGCAGCTGAGTAACGGTGGACTCGTCGACAGTCATTAAGAGCCACGGTGGTTTATCAACTCGTTTTGCTGAGAAACGCCGTAGTTTTACCTTGTTATCAGAAGGCAAATGCACGCCTAGCAAAGAGCAAATTTCCTTAACTAATCGAAGATCATCACCCGACTGCCTAAGACCACGGATAATAACATTCGAAAATCTCTGTGAATCCCTACTAAACGTTTGCGCCAGTTTTAAAGGAGTAGAGTCAATTCTCGTAGCATGTGAGGCAGCTAGAACAGTGCGTGATACCTCTTTTCTAATTATACTGGCGAACGTTTGTTTAAGTGGGATATGGGAAGTTATATTAGATGTCAATTGCTGAACACTAGCAGGTGTAGATATGGCTTGCATGTGTTTCATTTCATTTACCTCAGAGACAAGAGAGTTCAAAGATTGTTTAGTGGCATCAAGATCAACAAGTAGTTTATTAATGTGAAATGCCGCACAGGATCCGCAGAAAAAGTCCTGCAAAAAGAAATTTCTGTTTACCTGTTTGGGAACTCTAACATGAGTGTGCAGTGGACATCCAACTTGAGTACATCCGATTTCCAAACTAACGTACTCAATATGTGTGCTTTTTGAGTCTTCGTTCGAGGATGGCATTGACGAATCAGATAAAGCTGACGGAAGGTTATTGTCCTGTGCCAATGAAACATTTCGATTTGTACATTTCGACCCAGGAAGACAGTTTAGACAGAGCTTCCCTGCTTTAACGCACATACAATTTTTGCAGACTGCGTTTGATCCATTGCATGGGCAACAATGCGTCCCGGAACCGCTCGGGTTTGCGCGAGGCATTGAATATTGCCTGTTGTACTAGTTGTTGTCGATCCTCTGTAAGTTCCTGGCTGATTGTAAGTAGCTGTAAAGTGCTTCGTTAGTATTACGAAATTCCAATTCCTGATTTTGTATTGTAAGATTTATAATAACCAAGATTCTCTTTGGCTTTCTATTTTTTCTAATTAATAACTATATCTTATTAACAACTAATATCTTATTAACAACTAATTTGCAGTATGAATATAACTAGTATTGAAACTTTTTTGAAATCACACTTATCGATACTAAAACATTCGAGATAATGATGGCCAATTGATAATTGCAGAGAGTTTGACATTATGAACTTGTCATCGTATTTTAAAGCCGGATCTTTTTATTTTTAAATTTTATTATTAACAATACAGGCCGATAGCCTTTTACAGCAGTTTCGACTGCTTACAAAGAGAAAAATTTTAAAAATGCGATATTATTATAAGACAACATAGCGAGCAGAGCTCAAAGCTGCGTCACCAAAAATAAAAACAAATTAATTACAAACAATTTTCTTCCAAAATTCCTACATTGTACGGGAACGAATCGTTGTCTCGTTCAACTAATTCCATAGATTCACGACCCTTCAATTAAACTGGACAGTTTTTGAGCATACAATCTTTTGTCCATTTTAATAATAATAATAATACAAATTTATTTAATGTGGCAAATGCGTACAAGCTGTACGCTTACAAGTCCACAAACAAAAATGAGAAAGTCAAGCAGTTAAATTGTTCAGATGGGATCGGATTTGTCGTTTGAAGCACTGCAGGGAAGTTGATTGGCGTATATGAATGGGCAGATGATTCCACGATAGAGGAGCAGCCACCAGGAAGGAGCGGAGTCCAAAGGAGGTAGAGTAGTTTGGGACATGTAAAAGAAGGGAATTACAGGAACGCAAGGAACAGTAAACAGGACGGGAATTATCAAGAAAAGGAAGGTTGAGAAATGAAGGGGTATGAAAAGTTACAAGGCGGAAAGCAACGATAAGAAGACGAATTTGAACACGACAATAAATTGTAGGCAAATCGAGAGAAGCAAGATGGTAGGATGTGTGATCCTACCATCACAGATGATTCAAAATAAATGATTCAAAATAAATGATGATTCAAAATAAATGCGTTAGCAAGAATCCGAAATGATCGTGAATTAAGGACTAACGAATGGCCGCGCAGCCATTGACCTGATCTAACATCCATTATCATGTGTAGTACGTGCCGTGGGTTGCGAAAAATCGTACATGTTAGACACATGTCGCGTAAATCATGGAGAATGCCAGCACTATTCGTGCTCAGTGCATCGAGTCTTTATTCGTATGGGAAATTTCTTATTGGGTAAACAAGTTTTGTTGCCCGACGGAGCACACCTTCCAATTTTTCTGACTCCTGTATAGTCCTCGGATAGGCGCATTGAGACGCATATAACAGATGATTCAAAATAAATGCGTTAGCAAGAATCCGAAATGATCGTGAATTAAGAAAATCAAATGTACGACTAATGAAAGCTACCATCACGTAAGCCTTAGCACATAATATTCAGTATTACATTTAGTGGACAAGTCATTGGAAATCTAGACGCGGAGATCCTTTACATGGTCTACATTTTCGATTTCATGTTCACAAAGATAGTATTTTGCCGGCCAAGTACTCTGTCGACCTTGAACACACATAAAAGAACATTTAGCAGAATTGACCGATAAACCGTTAATTCAAACCCAATTCACAACTTTATCTATATCTCACTGTAGACACTGTATCTAAATACGACTTTATGCCTCTCAAGATTTTCAGGTCATCTGCATAAAATAGAGATTCAGAACTCAGGAAGCCTGGTAAATCATTTATGTAGATGAAGAATAACAATGGACCATGCACTATGCCCTGTGGTACACCTAAGTGTGTATTATACCAGCCCGAATAAATGCTATTAACGTGAATCCGATAAGAACGGCCAAAGCTAAAGTTTGTCACCCAGCGAATTAGAATGGGATAAATCGTCAAGGCATGCATTTTGAAATCAGATAGTCATGTTGTAAAAAAAGATTTATTTTAACGTAATAAATGCGTGTCAGCGTACGCTTACATGACCACAACAAAACAAAACTGTAAATCAGGTGTCGAGAAGGTGTGAACGGAAGAGGTGTTTGAATGTGATAAAATAGGGGCGCGGCGGACGTCGAGAGGAAGTTGATTCCAGGCGAGTGAGGCGGCGACGAGGAAGGATCGGAGACCGTAGTTGTTGGAGTAATTAGGAACGTGGAGTAAGAGGGTATGACAGGAACGAAGCGATAGCGAGGTGGGGCGAGTATCGTCTAAGAAAAGAAGGTTGATGAACGATGAGGAGCCGACAGCGATGAGACGAAAAGTAACGAGAAGAAGGCGGAGTTTGATACGGATGTGGATGGTGGGCCAGGAGAGTTGGGCAAAATATGTGAATGTGTGGTCGAAGCGACGGAGACGAAAGAGCACTCGAACGGCGGTGTTGATTATTCGTTGTAGGGGTAGGATGATGGATTTTGGAGAATTGGCGAAAAGGCTAAGGCAGAAATCGATTTTAGGGAAAAGAAGCGAAGAAATAAGAGACATACAAGAACGGAAGTCGATAAGGGGGCGGATATGGCTGATGTCACGAAGAATTAAGTTAAACGAGCGGACCTTGTCACGGACGAAGGGTTTAAGAGAAAAGTGATCATCAAAATGGAAGCCTAAGAAAGTGAGATAGTGTACTATGGGGATGATCGATGAGGCAAAAGATCCAGTGGGAGTAGATATGCTTGGTTTACGGGGGAGGATCCACATTAATTTAGACTTGTCGGGGTTTAGAACGAGATGGAGATTGGAGAGACGTTCGTAGATAGAAGAAAAACAGTTGGAGGCAGAAATGCCGATATCGTGTATGCGATGTGCGTGCGCATGAGCATAGATGAGGATGTCATCGGCGTATTACATAACGCTAAAGGAGAAAGGTTTGATAAACGGAGAGAGATAGCCAAGCAGAAGAGAGAAAAGCAGAGGACCTAGGACTGAACCTTGTGGGACCTTGCAAAAAATAGGGATGGGAGGGGAGGATGATGAATTAGAACAGACGCGAAAGGAACGGTCGGATAGATATGAGGCGAACCAAGCTACGGAGGAGGAAGAAAAGCCGTAATCATAACGAAGGCGAGAAAGGAGGACGGAGTGGTCGACAATGTCGAATGCGGAGGAGAGGTCCAGGGAGATGAGAACACTATATAGAGCCTTGTCTCGAGAAATGAGTAAGTCGTTGTACACTTTTATGCATGCGATTTCTGTCGAGTGATTAGAGCGGAAAGCGGATTGGAAAGGAGGGTACAGATTGGATAAGGAGAGATAAGCGTTGATTTGTATTAAGATGAGGCGTTCTAAGAGCTTTGAAAGAGTAGGGAGTAGTGAAATGGGGCGATAGCTAGAAGGAAGGGAGGGGTCGAGCGATTGTTTCTTAAGGAGGGGACGAACGATTGCGGATTTTCAGTGTGAAGGGAAGATACGACTGCGGATGGACGAGTTAAACAAGGTTGTGAGAAATGGGGATATCGATGAGCATATAGATTTTAATATGTGGGTAGGCAGGGGATCGGCAGGTGAGGTTTTGTTGGGCAAGGACATGAGGACAGATGATACTTCTGTAGGTGATACAGGGAGAAGATGAAAGAGTTCCGGAAGGATGAGAGTAGACTGGGCAGAGTGGGATGGGATGGAGACCGGGGTGTGAGAGAGCAGCGTGGATACTTTAGTCTGGAGAAATGACGAATAATCATTAGCATTGATGTTGCAAGGCGTAGAGGAACGAGCCAGGATTGAGTTAAAAGTATGCCAGAGAGTCTTAGAGTTGAATGAAGTGATGATTTTATGCTGCCAGAAGGAGTTGCATTTGGTACGTAGTAGGTGGAGATGAGACCGGCGAAGAGTAAGATAGGAATCACGGAAAGACGGAGTGATCGAGCGGAAATCGCGTCTGAGAGAGCGGTGATAGACTCGAAAAGCATGGCGGAGTCGACGCTTTGAGAGTAGGCATTGGATGTCAAACCATGGGGCACGGTGCAAGCGACGGTGTGGGTGAGACTTGAACGGCAAGAGAATATCGAGAGTGGATGTGAGTTCAGAGTCGAAAAGAAAGGCGAGATCGTGAGGAGATGAATATGATATTGTGGGTAATGATAGAGACGATTTGAGTAAGGCGGAGCGGAGAAGGGAGAGGTCAAGATTTATCCAAGGGCGACGTAGGATTGTAGGTGTGTGAGGAGGGGTGTGGTTGTGAAGAGATCAAGGGTGACGAGGAAGTGATCTGATATATTAGGATCGAAAATGGACAGTGAGGTGTAGGCAGCAAAATAATCAAGGACAGCGATTATGTCGAGTGTCTTACCAAGGATATGTGTGGAGGCAGTGGAGATGGGTTTGTAGTTATAGTTGGATAGAATGTTGATGAACTGGATGAACTCGGTGAAAGAGGGGCGGTCGAGGCGGATGTTGAAGTCGCCAAGAACGATTGAAGGGATTATGGACAAAGAACAGTGGGACACAATGTCAGCGAGTTTGGTAAAAAATACGGTGGTAGTAGCTGATGAACCAGGACGGTATACAATGGCGAGAGCGATTGGGCTAGAAGAATGACAAGTGAGCAGTTCAAAAGAGCAAGGTGTGAAAGGGGGATTGATTTTGCGAAGAGACGCGGGGTGACGCGCGAATGCGACGATGCCGCTATGATTAGAGAATTTAGAAGTTGATGAGCTAAGGGGGCAAGCGGATTCGACTAGTGAGCAACTGGCAGAGAGCAGACGGCGGATGGAGAGGTCGTCAGAATCGGAGTGCCAGGATTCGGTGAGGCAGAAGAGATCTATGGATTGCTTGTTGAATAGGTTGAGGATGAGATCGGTTTATTGAGAATAGATCTAGTGTTGAGGAGGCCGAGGCGGAAACCGTGTGTGGTGGTGATAGGGGCTAGTGGAGAAGACACATAGGGGAGATGGAGCGCTATCGAATTTTTGAGCGGGTGTGCACAACTTGAAAAATTCCGATGATGTTTCGGATGGAGAGATATGTTTCGCCGTTTTCTGCGCGACGGCGTTTTTCAATGCGGGCAGATGAGAGTTGAGCGATTTCGGATGGGGTACGATCGGGGAAAATGCGAGTGGCTGAAGAGGACATGAGTTTGAATCGTTGGGAGAGGACAGAAGACGCGTGAGAGCGATGCTTGAAAACAAATTTTGGGGAGAGGGGTTTGGAAGGATTAGATTGAGAAGATTTATTTAGGCGGATGAATGCGACAGGAGAGATGCTGTTGAAAAAGAATGGTTTATCCGCAGGATAAGAGACGAGATGATGGATATGAATGCGGAAACATCGTGGTCGAGACGTGCTTGTGGAGATAAAGAGGTGGAAGGATTGATATTAGTGACGATGACGCAGCGAAGGGTGGCTTTCAAAAGCATACTTCCACGTTCTATACACTCGACAGATTGTTCATACATATTGGCCGAAAATGGGTCAATATTGACCTCCCCAACTGATGTAGCTGCTCATTTTATGGACTATTTCGCTATCAAAGAAGATAGAGTGTCGATCGTCGATGGTATAATCCAAACTAAACACAATGTACTTATACCTAGAGTAGTCATATCTAACATTGAATTTAGCGATGAAGAGGTACGGCACGAGCTACTTAAATTACTCCGCAAAGCCGCATCAGGTCATGACCATATACCTCCAATACTCTTAAATGAATTGGCCCATGCAATATACGTTCCCGTAGCTTCTATTTTTAGAAGTTCACTGAACACAGGTTCTCTACCATCTGATTGAACTAAGGCTATTGTACGTCAAATTTTCAAGAAAGGCGATAAATCCCAGGTTTCCAACTACCGTCCCATCAGTCTCACATCTGTAGCTTGTAAGGTATTAGAAAAATTGATTCTTCGTCACCTTAGCGCTTTCGTTGAAGCTAACAATCGCCTCAGCCCCAGTCAGCATGGATTTAGGCCAAATCGCTCAACGGTAACGAACCTTGTAAAAGCGAGAGCAAGCTGGGTGGATTCAATGAGGAGTGGTTCCAAAGTAGATGTGATATTTATAGACTTATAAAAGGAAGCATTCGATAGAGTTATTCCCAATTTGCTAGTAAACAAATTATCTAACATTGGTGTACGGGGCTCTTTGTTACGCTGGATTCAATCATTCGTAAGCAACCGCTCGTTTGCAGTACGCATAAGCCATTATCTTTCTGGTTACTCAATGATGACGACAGGCATTCCGCGGAGATCGGCCATTAGTCCGACTCTCTTTAATATATATGTAAATGATATTACAAACAACTTAACGTCGGAATGTGTTACCTACGCAGATGATCTTAAGGTTTGGAGGCGAATCATTGATGATTCCGATGTTAGCGCTCTTTAAAAAGACCTGGATTCCATAAATAAATGGTGTATATCCATTGGTCTGATGATAAATGCGACTAAATGTAGACATATGCGGGTCGGCTGTACAGACATTCGTTGCTCTTACAAAATTGGAAACATGTCGATTGATTCTACATATAAAATCGATGATTTAGGAATATCTACGCTTAATACGCTCGATATGAGCGCTCAAGTAAATAAAGTTTCGGTTAATTGCCGTCGTACTATTGGCATCATTAGAAGATCTTTTGGATCACTAGAGGTATGTAGCTTCAGAATAATATACAAGACCCTCATCGAATCTCGCATGCTATACGTATCTCCCCCAGCGTATTCACATCTGCGCAAGAACATTGTGGCTTACGAATCAATTCTCCGGTCGGCTACTCGTCTTGTTCCCGCTGTCAAAGACCTGCCGTTTGACCAGAAGTTAGAAATCCTAGGTGTTTCAACGGTTAGTGAATGTTTGATAAAAGCTGATCTCATGCTGATATAGAGGGTAATTTTATCGCCCACTCATCTCCTCAACTTCATGTTTTGCCTGTGCAACTCCGAGCAATTACATGGACATCGACTAACGCTCAAACATCGTAGAAAAGTCCATCGACACTATTAGGATATTAGATATCGAGCAATAAACAGTTGGAACAGGCTCCCGTCATCTGCAATTGAATGCCGGAACATCCGAGAATTTCGGCGTGCGTTGAACAGTGTATCGCTCTCATAGCAAGTCGAACCTGATTCAATTTTTTGTTTTACTGACATTGTACTTTTTTACATTGAGATCCAGCCAAACGAGCCACCGCTCATCGGCTGTTGTATACTAATACTAATAACAGTACGGCATCAAATGAACCCTCCTAAATTGGATTAACTCCTTCCTTAGAAATCGGAAGATTACTGTATTGGCAAATGAACATATGTCAAAGACAATAACTCTTGGACGCGGTGTTCCTAAGGGATCGGTACTCAGTACATTGCTCTTTATTATTTACATCAACGAGCTTACTACAGCTATTTTGAGTCCATGTAGTTTATATGCCGACGACTTGAAAATTTGGCGACTAATAATCGATAACCGAGATCTAATGATAGTCCAGAGAGACATTGATAATATTAAGGTCTGATGTAATCAACGGGGACTGGTATTAAACCCCGATAAGTCAAAACATATGCGCATCGGACATCTACACATCAATTCATCATATACCATTGACGGAAGAGAAATTGAAACAGTTCCCCAATTTCAAGACCTTGGAGTGATCGTAAATAGAAGCTTATCGACCATCCCACATACCAGTCATACAGTTGATAAATGCCGTCGAATTTTAGGAGTTATTAGAAGGACCATTGGCCAGCTTGACGCATCCAGTTTTAAGTTAATTTACAATACTTATGTCTTATCTTTAATGAGATACGCTTCACCTGCCTGCCACCCTCAAACTACGACAGAGATGAACCTGTACGAATCCATATTACGCAAGGCCACACATCTTGTACCCATCCAACGCAAGCTTTCATTCATTTTTCGACTCCACGCACTTGGTGTGACCACGGTGAAGAAATCTTTAAAGTAAACTGTTCGAACTTCGAAATTCAAACAGATTGAGGGGACATCACCTCACGTTAAAGACCCACATTCGTCCACAAAGAAGATTTAACACAATTGTCAACCGAACGTGGAAAAGCTGGAATAAGCTACAAAGTCAAGTGGTTTCGGCCTCAAGTATTTTGTCCTTCAAGAAAAGTCTGAAGAATGTACTAACTTAGAATAATCGGATTTTCATTTATATTTTTTTACTCTGTACCCAGCCTGTACGAGCTCTACGTTCTTTTGCTGATGTTGTATTTAATAATAATTACTTTTGACTTATATGCGAAGGGTTGATGTTAATTAAAAGTAGGAAGCAACAAAATGTTTTAAAAAATATTTATTTTAACGTGGCAAATGCGTGCCGGCGCACGCTTACATGACCACAAAGAAAAAACACAAAAATCTTAATAATGTGTCGAGAAGGTGGCAACGGATGATTAATTGTTACAGGTTTTTTTGAATGCTAAAAGTAAACGTTGGAGCTGATCAAACGAATACTGTTTTGTATTCAAAATCTGCTCAAATGACATCTAATCAGCTTCATACAGACAGTGGAAAAGTAAATCTTTCTGAATTTACAACGACTGAGGTAAGTGAAGTTTTGTGTGTTGTTCAAGACGGGGAAGTCCTTCTTCCGTTCCAAAATTAAAGAATTTGGCAATTATAAATATAAATAAGCCCACAGAAAGGCACCTGCTATTTAACATTTTTCTCAGAAAGTTTTGCGCCTCGTTTCCAAACAGAATAATATTCAATTCAGTTAAACTGTTTGATACTCAGATAAAAATCTCATTCTCTTCTTCTGAATTGACTGCAGAATATATTAAATTTTTTCACAACGAACTCTCCTATTTAGAAAAACTACTAAAAAAACCGATACAGGGACGGTTAAAATCACTGGCCTTCCCTGTCACATGGATAAGTCAGACATACAGTTGTTTGAAAAGTCCTTTAAATTAACTAATTTCCGTTCGATCACTAGCAAGTCTGGTAACCCGATACAGGTTGGCTTCAGCTCCACTTCGGTGGAACAGGAGAAATCCTGGCCAATTCCAGGTATAACCCGTTTATGGGGTTCAACTTACGTTTCCGCTTGATTGACAAAGACGAATTTACCTTCCCGCACTGCAGACGGTGCCATAAATGGGGGCACTGGGCCTCCAGCTGCAGTGCGGTGTCTTTCTGTGACAGGTATGAGAAGTTCGAGTGTCCCTCCATTCAGTCTTCGCTTTCCTGCGATTCCACTCAAGCCTGCTCCAACTGCGGTTAAGTTCATTCCACCTGGAGCAGAAAGTGCTGCTTCTTCAAGGCTTATAAAGACAAGTTCATAAATGTTAGCAAGGTTGTAAAGTCGGTCTCTGATTCCTTCGCTTCAGCTGCTTCCACTCGGATGGACGACAGCGATCTTCTAAAACTAGTTGACGAGAGAATGGCTTCATTTCAGAGGGAACTCCAAGGCATGATTACTGCTCTGGTTTCAACTCTGTGCTCTAACAAGGAGATTCCTATAGCAATTGCGAAATCCTCAAATAAAAGGGGGCATGGACTCATCCCATCCCCCCCAATCAAAATTGGCAAACTCATGGAGAAACAGAAGCAACGCCGGGGAAATGAAGACAAAGTTGCCCAGGGGCAAGTACATACCCCAGGTGGGGCTAGTGGAGGGAAGGGAAACCTTCCTGCACCTAGCTCTGTCTAGGTGAGCGATCCTCCATCCAACTAATCCATCACAATGCTGAGTACTCGTGAGCCTTTTTCACTGAATATCCTTCAGTGGAATTCGGGAGGTGCTTCTGCCCTTAGACTTCTATTCGGTAGAGATGCAGATGTTATAGTCCTTCAGGAGACGCGGTTTATCCGTCTTCCCCAGGACATTACTCGATTTATTTCAAAGCATATATGTTCCCACTATACTCTGTACATAGCCCCTCCTCACTCCTCTTCATCTCAAGGACTCTTGACCTTAGTTAAATGCTCCTTAAGGTCTTCCCTCCTGCTAAACTACTCATGTCCAGCCCTGTCTTGTATGTTAGTTTCACCCAGTACGAACGGTAAACGCCTCAGTCAAGCCAATATCTAAATTCGTCCAGGAGAGATTCACAAGAACCGTGACCTCCTGGATGGTATTATTGACAGCGACTATGACATGATACTTGGAGACTTCAACGACAGAACTGGTCGTTGGATCAACGCAGCACTTCGCAGAGCTAGGAACGGTTATCTTATTTACAAACTACCTTCCCCTACCTTTCATTGCATATCTACAAATTCTATCCTTGACATTATACTGCTTCACTCGAGGTGGTTGCTTAAACCCCTCTGTACGGAGCAGTTGCGTCAACATTTGTCCACCTCTCATGACCTTATTCGTTGGCGGATTAAGGAGGATACGTTGCTTAGAAGGAGGTTTCACTTTGATCCAATTAGAGTGGCCTTCTTTCAGGCGGCTATCCAACTCTTCCCCAAAATAGGAAATGAGAGTTTAACCGAACTTAATACCTAACTCTTTTCGCAAGCTACCGCGATTCTATCGACTACCTATAAAGGTCGCTTATTCAATCCCACTCCGACAAAACTCAATGTTCTAGCCAAATTGTTGAACCTTCCTAATCTCTCTGCTTCCGCCAGACAGGCCCTCTCGAATGAATACTGGAGTACTACATATAGATTCCAGCTGGAAAGGGATAGGGCGAGTATTGCTCGTCTTAACCCTTCTCAGTCTTCCTTTTGGAAGATTTTCAAGGAGAAGTTTGTGTGTTGGAAGGATAGGGCATTGGGCTGGATAGGTAAGATAGGCCTTGAAAACGTTTTGGAGGAGTCACTAGCCCTACACAACTATGGAGCCACTCTATCACCTCAACCAATCCAGCTTTGGGGTGACTTCATGAGTAGGGATTTATCTGTTACGGATATCCTCAACTCTTGGGGTCCACTTCCGGGCACCTCCAAATCCGTCGCTCTACTTTCTTCTCGTGTCTGTCAGCTTTTGACATCAAATCAGAGAAGGGAGGTGGCCGTCACAATGCTTTTAGCCTCCCCATCCGATGTAGCAGGCATCAATATTAGTAAGCGTGTTTTTATTCCTAAGAAAAAATCCTGCTTATGCCCTAAAGATCTGCGACCCATTTCGATTCAAAATTCCCTCGTGTTGATTTACGAAAAAGCGCTTGCGCGTAAAATCCGCGACCATTTAAGTAGGCGTAATTTGATCCCTCCAGGTTTTCATGGGTTCGTCAAAGGTCGCTCGGTCCATTCAGCGGTTAATGAGGTGGATCAGTTTTGTCGCGATTTCAGCCATCGTCTAGTTGTGGCTGTTTTCCTCGACTTTTCTACTGCATTTGACCGAATCTCCATTCCCTTAGTGATCTCTTCTCTCATGTCCCTCGGATTGCCTGCGAGAATTGTAAACAGGGTGGAGATACTGATGCACACCAAGCGATTTTTTTATGAAGACGACCCTGATGCGCATCACTTCTATTCTATTACGGGTGTGCCTCAAGGTTAACCTCTTTATCCTATCTTATATCTTGCTGCCTCCATTAACCTATTTAAAATATTAAAACGCGAACAACGTCTAGTGGTGTACGCTGATGACACCACAGCCCTGTTCGCTAGACACAAGTTTAAAGACGTAGTCTCTGACATCAGCCGCTTTTTTTAAGATTAAAAGACCAATTACCCAAATCCAATCTTGTTTTAAACTCCGCAAAATCGCAGGTGGTCGTCTTTCATGGCACCCCTGCAACAAAGCAAAAACTTAAGAGATTAGCACTCTCTGCGCTCTCCTCCATATTTGCCTCTAAACCACTCCTTACCTTCACAAGTCGAGTAAAATACCTGGGGTTCACCATTACGGTGAACTGGTCGGCGAAAGCTGACCTGGATAGACTTAAACGTATCATGAAGAAAGCTAGGTGGGCCATGAAACGGGCTCATCATCTGTCATTGAAAGGGAAAACCCAGGTGCGCCTTTGGGGCACTTGGGCTATCTCGGGATTAGTCTTCTTTTCGAGAGGAGGTCCCCCAAAGCAAATACTGAGATTTCTTAAGCTCCTCGTCTCTCGTTTACCCAGCATAGTCCGTACCGACTGGATTCTTTGGGGGGGGGTGAAAGACCTCGGGTGGTTCAGTCGGACAGCGGCGTGTTGGATCGGTTGGGGGCTCAGATCCCCCTGGATTTGAGGCCGTGATCATAGAAGAAGACTTCACTTGCTGTATTGTTTATTTCCTTTGATTTTCTGTAACTGACCTGTTATTTATTTATATTTTTCACCATGTTTTATTTTTATTTAGAAAATCTTTATTTATTTATGATGATTAATTGAATAAAAGGTTATTAATTGAATAAAAGTCGTTTAATCAAAACCCATTATTTAAACATTCAGCCTTGGCGTGTTTC
This sequence comes from Pomphorhynchus laevis, assembly GCA_012934845.2. Classification (NCBI taxonomy): domain Eukaryota; kingdom Metazoa; phylum Acanthocephala; class Palaeacanthocephala; order Echinorhynchida; family Pomphorhynchidae; genus Pomphorhynchus; species Pomphorhynchus laevis. The sequence goes on from WNNJ02002693.1 coordinate 70,489, forward strand.
ATAAAAAGTTGAAGATTTATATAGACGATTCCCTTCCATATAAATGTCGGTGGAAATGGATATTTAGTAAATATGTTGAACATGTATTCTATCGATTTTCATGAAAACGTTTAAAAAATATTCGGTTCTGGGCGGTTGAAATAAAATAATTATATACACGAAAAGGACAATAACATGAAACATTCTTACATTATAGCGCTGGAAAACATATTCGTCGGCAGTGGATAAAATATTCATACCACATTTCTGTTGCGGTAGTCATCGCTATTGACTTATTTTACAACAAAATAAAGAAATACAATCTACATTTGGATGAATGCCTAAGACATTGTGGTTTGATCGATTTAGTAGCAGAGGGAAAATAAACAATATCACGTCAATACTACTACGCATATAGGCATATATAGTTCGTTTCAGTACTCATCTATTGTCTACTGCTAATATATCCTACCATTCTTTACATATAATTTGCGTTCCTTTATCCTTTTGTCTTTATTTTGCGTCGATAGGATAATAATAAAGTAGAACGAAACGAGAAATTGCTAGTGATATACTGTTAACTAAATCCTGTCTCGTCGTCGAACCATCATCAGACTTGTGAAAATAATAACACGCAATGTATAAATGTGATGATCATAGTAGGCGAGGAAACAGTAGTACGCAATGTAGAAATAAATATCTTATTTTTTCTAATTAATAACTATATCTTATTAACAACTAATATCTTATTAACAACTAATTTGCAGTATGAATATAACTAGTATTGAAACTTTTTTGAAATCACACTTATCGATACTAAAACATTCGAGATAATGATGGTCAATTGATAATTGCAGAGAGTTTGACATTATGAACTTGTCATCGTATTTTAAAGCCGGATCTTTTTATTTTTAAATTTTATTATTAACAATACAGGCCGATAGCCTTTTACAGCAGTTTCGACTGCTTACAAAGAGAAAAATTTTAAAAATGCGATATTATTATAAGACAACATAGCGAGCAGAGCTCAAAGCTGCGTCACCAAAAATAAAAACAAATTAATTACAAACAATTTTCTTCCGAAATTCCTACATTGTACGGGAACGAATCGCTGTCTCGTTCAACTAATTCCATAGATTCACGACCCTTCAATTAAACTGGACAGTTTTTGAGCATACAATCTTTTGTCCATTAAGGACTAACGAATGGCCGCGCAGCCATTGACCTGATCTAACATCCATTATCATGTGTAGTACGTGCCGTGGGTTGCGAAAAATCGTACATGTTAGACACATGTCGCGTAAATCATGGAGAATGCCAGCACTATTCGTGCTCAGTGCATCGAGTCTTTATTCGTATGGGAAATTTCTTATTGGGTAAACAAGTTTTGTTGCCCGACGGAGCACACCTTCCAATTTTTCTGACTCCTGTATAGTCCTCGGATAGGCACATTGAGACGCATATAACAGATGATTCAAAATAAATGCGTTAGCAAGAATCCGAAATGATCGTGAATTAAGAAAATCAAATGTACGACTAATGAAAGCTACCATCACGTAAGCCTTAGCACATAATATTCAGTATTACATTTAGTGGACAAGTCATTGGAAATCTAGACGCGGAGATCCTTTACATGGTCTACATTTTCGATTTCATGAGCTTAACCCTGAGCTTGGATTGGAATCTAGCACTATTGCAATTGGACCTTGTGCTACTATCCAAGTCCAATAACACGATCTACACGCGCTGATGCAGCAACTTACCTAAACAAGTCTACGACTTCTGTCTCCCCGTTGAGTCGAGTCTCTCCTGCGGCAAGTTATCCGATGCAGACACTTGACCGGTTCTCACGTTCGAATAACATAAGGGGGACGAGATCTAACCCAAACAGATTGAGATGTGTAATTTTCGCTAATATCAACGAGTCCAAATCCGTCATTTCTCAAAACCGTGTGAATGACGACGTTCTTTCAGTGAGAAATATCTTGTCTGGTATTTTTCTAGATGGAGAGGAACATTTAGCAGAATCCTTGGAGGTATTGGCCCTTTATAGAATAGGTAAAAAGTATGATAAAGGTAGAAATAGAATGCTTTGATTGGTCTGTGCTTCAAATGATCAAGCTAATATCATCCTTAGTAGAGCTTATAGACTAATGGGTAATTCTGTACGAATATATAAGGATCTGTCAGTTGAAGATCGCGAACAACTATCTCTCGCTAAAAAAGAACTAAACGACAGGCGTCAACAAGGTGAAAATGATCTCTGTATCCGAAATTTTCAGGTGGTCCGACGACGTCCATTTGTACGTTGGGAGAAGTTAATCCTAAATACTCACGGTGTAGAGTCTTAGGTGACTTAATTTCATTCTATGGTGTCCTGCATAAGACTTCAAAGAATAGTAGTAGACATCCCCTGAAAATTGCATGTTCTAACGTTCACAGCTTAGTTTCGAAGTTTGATGAGTTTAGTTGTAATTTGCCTCACAGCAATATGTCGATTTTTGCAATTACTAAAACTTGACTACACAGCGGGATTAGTGATGCTTGTGTTGCCATCCCTGGCTTCTCATTATTTAGAACATACCGACATGACAAATGTAGAGGTGGTGAAGTTGCCTTTTACGTCGCTAACATAATTATCGTAAAGAACTCCATGTCATATTGCGTCGGACGAATGGAGTTACTTTCTTTAATGATAGAATCAGGTGACATCACCATGACCATTTGTGTATGCTATCGTGCTTCACGCTCATCTTGCTTAACACCAAGTTTAATTGAGTATCTTACTGATATCATAAAGTCGTCAAATTTTATCCTTCTTGGAGACTTCAATATTCCTAATATAACAGGGAATACCCCATTCGAATGTCATCAAGTTGGATGCCATTTGGATACCGAATTATAGAACTTTCTCGTTGATAATATATCTCTTATACAACACGTAACTCAGGCAACCAAGTTTATCGGACATAGTGCTTCCTTGCTAGATTTAGTTTTTAGTAAATCTCTACTAGATGTCCATGAAATTCAATATGATCCTCTCATAGGTCTTAGTGACCATCTTGTCATTAAGTTTACTTTTAGTGCTCTTGTGTACTGATATTTATATGTTATGTTTTTAGATGTTCGCATAAAGCCTTTTGTTGTTGTTCGCCTCGGTTCAATTTATGCGAACATTGTGAATGGACAAGCTACTCAAACCAGCGATCCTAGATGCTTTAACCGATGGGATTGATTCGGCAAAAGTTTGGCGTCATTGGCTACAAAGATTCAATGCGTTTGTACGAGTTCTTGAAGATGTCACAAACCAACAAAAGCTTGATCTTCTGATCAACCACATCTCTCCAATCCTTTATGATATCATCGAAGGAGTCGATGATTATGATATCGCGATCGATACGTTAAGTAGAAGTTTTATAAAGGACAGGGGAGATGTATATGCAAGACATCAGCTGCATAATTTGAAGCAAGCCGAAAACCAGACAATCGACCAGTTCATTCAAACGACAGAATCCGTTGCCCGTCAAATCAAGTTCAAAGATGTAAATTCACGAGAACATCGAGATTCTTTGTTGTTGGATACTTTTGTGGCTGGAATTATTTCCACATCGATCAGAGAACGTCTACTTGAAACCGTCGATCTTAACAAAGAGTGTGCTTATCGGATCGCTCGATCAATCAAGTTGGCACAGGCTGAAGCATCGGAATTCCGGTTATCTTCACGGGATATCACTCAATCTGAAAATATGGAATCTATGATTAACTATGCTAATCCACCGCAGTTGACAAATTTACCCAGAGATGATTCGGAAACACAACAAGAATGTTCCGCAATCAAAAGTCAAGAGCGATGCTACTTTTGCGGTCGAAACCGTCACGTGCGGAGTAACTGTCCTGCTCGCAACGCTACCGGCCATACGTGCAGCAAGAAAGGACACTTTTCTAACATGTGCCGTTCAAGAAATTCTGGTACGTCTGCGTCTTTATATTCAATAAGCACAACAAACGCGTCATCATCAAACTTAATCCAGCCCACTATAAGTTTGAATAATATCTCAGTAAGCGGGATGATCGATTCTGGAAGTTCATTTAATATTGTCAGAAGTGATGTCGCTACAAAGTGCAAGCTTGTAAGAAAATTCACAAATTTAAAAGTTTCTCTCGCTGCATCTGAATTTTCCTGTGAGTTAAGACATTGTACATTCGCCGATGTTGTTTTAAACAATCGTTTCTATCGAAATGTAAAATTCTTCATTCTCCCCACCCTAGTAACAGATGTGATCCTCGGTGTACCCTTTCTTCGTCAACACTCGACGGTGACCATAGAATTCAACGGAGTAGAACGTCCTTTGGTCGTTGTTGCAGGTGTTGGGGAAATGAAAGTTGAAGCCCCGTCTCTATTTCAATTCCTAGACAAAGCGGTAAAACCTGTTGCAATTCCATCTCGTCGAAGAACTCCAGAAGATAACTGTTTTATCGCAGCCGAGGTAAAACGTCTATTAGATTCCAGTATCATCGAGAATAGCACGTCTCCGTGGCGTGCACAAGTTGTCCTGGTTAAAAATCCTGGTCGCGAAGTGCGAATGGTAATAGATTACAGTTTGACGGTGAATCGATTCACTCATCTTGATGGCTTCCCTCTTCCCAGGATTGACGAATTCATTGATAAGCTATCTCCATTCAAAAGTTTCAGTCGATTAGACCTAAAGAATGCTTATCATCAGGTTCCCATTCAGGAGAATGAGAGGCATTACACTGCATTTGAAGCTAATAGTCGTTTGTACCAATTTAAACGCCTACCGTTCGGATTGACAAATGCAGTGGCGGCTTTCCAACGTATCATCGCTAAGTTAATCGAGGATGAGGATCTTGAATCTACGTACGCTTATTTGGATGATGTTATTATCGGCGGTGAACCAAAGGAACTTCACCAAAGGAACTTCACCAAAGGAACTTCACCAAAGGAACTTCACCAAAGGAACTTCACCAAAGGAACTTCACCAAAGGAACTTCACCAAAGGAACTTCACCAAAGGAACTTCACCAAAGGAACTTCACCAAAGGAACTTCACCAAAGGAACTTCACCAAAGGAACTTCACCAAAGGAATCTTGATCGCTTCTTAGAAGTTGCTAAGAAATATAATATCACTTTAAATACGTCAAAATGTATTTTCGGAGTCTCTAAGGTATGTTTTCTTGGCTACCAGATAGATAACGGTTGCATTTCACCTGACCCTGATCGTGTCAAACCCTTATTGGAAATGCCTGAGCCAAAATCATTAGTCGAACTTAAACGTATTATAGGAATGTTCGTACACTATTCTCGATGGATAAAGAATTTTTCAAATGTCGTTCGACCTTTAGCACAAACTGTATCTTTTCCGCTGTCTCTTCATGCAAAAGAATCATTTGCAAGTCTGAAACACAGCCTTGCATCAACTACATTGTCTAAAGTAGATTTCTCAGTCCCATTCGTGGTCGAGACAGACGCATCTGCCTTTGCGATCGGTGCTACTTTGTCTCAAAATTTTAAACCAGTCGCATTCTTCTCACGTACTCTGGATAAGAACGCAATGAAATATGCAGCTGTTGAGAAAGAGGCACTAGCCATAGTAGAATCTATAAGATACTGGCGTCACTATTTATCCTGTAGACATTTCACCGTTCTGACGGATCAACAATCCGTGGCATTTTTGTTCTCAAATAAACATTACAGTAAGATCAAAAATGACAAAATCAATCGTTGGAGAATAGAATTGTCCGAATATCAGTTCGACGTGTCATATCGATGCGGCAAAGAAAATCAGGTAGCTGACGCTATGTCTCGAATTGCTTTAGGATCAGTCACGAGTGATTTAAAAGAACTCGAACGGATGCATGATCATTTGTGTCACCCTGGGGTAACAAGGATGTGGCACTATGTACGTCATCGAAATTTTCCTTATTCTATTGAAGATGTTAGAAAAGTCATCAAAGGTTGTCCTAGCTGCAACGAATTGAAACCTCACTTTTATAAACCCCCTCGAAGTACCTTGTTTAAAGCCAGTAAACCATGGGAGCGTTTGTCCTTAGATTTTAAAGGCCCGCTGCCCAGCTCGAGTAAGAAAATATATATTTTATCTATAGTAGATGAATATAGCCGATTTCCCTTTGGGTTTCCCTGTGCTGACACCAGTTCTCGATCAGTAATTCAGTGTCTTGAGTCGTTGTTCGCATTATTTGGCACGCCTGAGAATATCCATACCGATCGGGGTATTTCTTTCACGTCAGTAGAGTTCCGTAAATATTTATTGACATTGGGAATAAAGCTATCATATTCCACTCCTTACCATCCTACCTCAAATGGCCAGATTGAGCGCTATAACGGGTTGATATGGAACGCGATACGGTTGTATCATCATAATAATAAGATTCCAATCGAACGGTGGGAAACAACACTTCCAAAGGCACTTCATTCGATCAGGTCTCTTTTATGCACTTCGACTAATGAAACGCCTCATGAACGTATATTCAAATTCAATCGTAGATCAGCTAAGGGAGTCAGCTTACCTGAGTGGTTAATCAATCATGGACCTATCTTTGTAAAGAATTTCAACCGTATTAGTAAAAACGATCCACTTGTAGATCGCGCAGAGCTTATTCATGCCAACGAGAACTACGCTCTAGTTCGATACCCTAATGGAAAAGAGACTCACATTTCAACTCAATATTTAGCTCCCAATAACTATAATCAAAATGTATTCGAAGAATCCAACATATCTCAAAATTGCCAGATGGACGATTCACCCCCTGCAATGTTTACTCCGGATATCCACAATTTACAAACAGAGGTGGATTCAAATAACAGTGCTACAAGCTCAGCGTCGCATATACCTAATGAGAATTATGATCTGAATAAAGTTCACGATTGTCAAGAGCAACAAGTAGATCTACAGCAGATCCCGTCAATGGAATTTCGACGATCGACACGTATGCGTCGATCACCGAACTATTTGTCTGATTATATCGTTGGGAGAATGTACTGATATTTATATGTTATGTTTTAGATGTTCGCATAAAGCCTTTTGTTGTTGTTCGCCTCGGTCCATCTTGTCAATGTCTCCCCTGCCGAAACTAAACATCTGAAACGTAACTGGTACAAAGTGGATATTGATTTATTACGTACGCTCGCAATTAGAACTGGTCTTCACAATAGTGACATTACCCAAATCCGTGATTGGGATACGTTATCAGCTTCCCTCAAATATATCACAGACTGCGTAAACCTTGCTAAACGCAAGCCTGCTTGGTTTGACCATGAGTTAGTGAGACGTTTAAGAAAACGAAATAAACTCTTTAAATCATCTCTGAATAATCAGGCACCTCGGCTAGATTTTTGCAATTACTGAAACTTGGCTACACAGTGGGATTAGTGATGCTTGTGTTGCCATCCCTGGCTTTTTATTATTTAGAACATACCGACATGATAAATGTGGAGGTGGTGGAGTTGCCTTTTACGTCGCTAACAGAATCATCGTAAAGAACACCATGTCATATTGCGTCGGACGAATGGCAAAAGCACGAATCGAAAATGCTGGAATTATATAAAGTTTCTTCCAAGCTGTTCTAGAGCTATGTAAATAAAAGTAGAAAAGTTATTCCATCAATTTTCCTTTTGACCCATGACGGTAAGATTGCGAGAGATCCTGATGAAGTTGTGAGTATGTTGGCAGAGGCCTTTGATTTTATTTGTCGAACTCCAATTACAGATTTACGTCCAGCGCAAATTCCTGAGACATTCGTCTCCCATATGCCATTAATTTCTCCAGCAGAGGTATCACGGGAATTGCGTAAATTATCTTGTTACACGTCGGCTGGGCCGGACGACATTCATCTTTTTATTCTTCAAAAACTCTATGACCTGCTAGCATTCCCATTATCAGAGATGTTTAACATGTCTCTATGTACATCATACATCCCTGATCAGTGGAAGCGATCTCACATTACTCCTATATACAAAAAAGGGAACAGAGAAGACCCGTCCAATTATCGTCCTGTAAGTCTGACAAGCGTTGTATGTAAATGCCTTGAAAGGTTCGTGCATAAATACATAACTTCTTATATGGATAGATTTAAACTTCTGCACCCTTCTCAACATGGATTTAGCACTGGTCGATCATGCCTCAGTGATTTAATTATGGCTCGCGGTTTCCTGTCTAAAAATAATATACAATTCACTTATTCGTCCTATTATTGAATATTGTATCCCTGCAGTATTTCCATGTACACGTGGTGAGATGAATGAGCTTGAACATGTCTTCCGTAAAAAGGATTTATTTTAACGTGTTAAATGCGTGTTAGCGCACGCTTACATGACCACAACAAATTAAGACTGTGAATCAGCTGTCGAGAAGGTGTGAACGGATGAGGTGTTTGAATGTGATAAAGGAGGGGGCGCGGCGGACGTCGAGAGGGAGTTGATTCCAGGCGAGTGAGGCGGCGACGAGGAAGGATCGGAGACCGTAGTTGTTGGAGTAATTAGGAACGTGGAGTAAGAGGGTATGACAGGAACGAAGCGATAGCGAGGTGGGGCGAGTATCGTCTAAGAAAGGAAGGTTGATGAACGAAAGGTAGCCGAAAGCGATGAGACGAAAAGTTACGAGAAGAAGGCGGAGTTTGATACGGATGTGGATGGTGGGCCAGGAGAGTTGGGCAAAATATGTGGATGTGTGGTCGAAGCGACGGAGACGAAAGAGCACTCGAACGGCAGTGTTGATTATTCGTTGTAGGGGTAGGATTATGGATTTTGGAGAATTGGCGAAAAGGCTAAGGCAGTAATCGATTTTAGGGAAAAGAAGCGATGAAAGAAGAGACATACAAGAACGGAAGTCGATAAGGGGGCGGATACGGCGGATGTCACGGAGAATTAAGTTAGATGAGCGGACCTTGTCACGGACGAAGGGTTTAAGGGAAAGGTGATCATCGAAATGGAAGCCTAAGAAAGTGAGATTGTGGACTATGGGGATGATCGATGAGGCAAAATATACAGTGGGAGGAGATATGCTTGGTTTACGGGGGAGGATCCACATTATTTTGGACTTTTCGGGGTTTAGAATGAGATGGAGATTGGAGATACGTTTGTAGATATAAGAAAGACGGTTGGAGGCAGAAACGCCGATATCGTGTATGCGATGTGCGTACGACCTACGATTTCCGTAGTTTGACGAGATCGTGCCATTCCATCAGAAAATTGTCTTATAATGACCGCTTGCGCAATATAAGAGTTCTTTCAGTCCGTACTAGTATAGTATGTCTTGATATTTTGTTTTAGGGATATGTTATTCGAGCGTGACGGATTCCCGGTCGACTGTATTCAGCAAAGCCAGCGAACTACTAAACGAGGTCACTCTCTTACTGTGAGGACCCTGCATCACGGCAAACTCGGAAGACTATATCGCCTTTCTCATCGAGCAGTGAGGCTTTGGAACAAACTTCCCGAGAATATCATCAACATATCAAATAGAGTGCATTTCAAGAAAACGCTAATTACATGGCTTTGCACAGATTCTAATTTTAATATCCTGTATCCGGATTAAGTTTTTGCTGACATAAAATTGACTTTACCGTGAGCAGACAAAACAGCTGCATAGCTATAGTCTTGTATGTTATAATAATAAAAAAGATTTATTTTAACGTGGCAAATGCGTGCCAGCGCACGCTTACATGACTACAACAAAACAAAAATGTAAATCATGTGTCGAGAAGGTGTGAACGGAGGTGTTTGAATGTGATAAAGGAGGGATCCTCTATCCGTAATTTCTTTTCGAATCCGTTAATATTGCTACTGCACACTTGATTCTCCAAGAATATTCCACAGAGATACAACTCGCTGATCAAATTGGACAGCTCGTGATTTTCGTATCCTTGAGTTTGAAATTCTAAGCTGCTAACAAATAACTATTTACAAAACGAAAGATCGTTACTAACCGTGTTTCAACGAATAAGACTTTTATTTGACCTTAAAAAAATAAGACCTTAAAAAAATTTGGTTTCTGATAAACATACACAAATTACAATAAATAATATACAAAAAGTCCATCGACACTATCAGGATATCAGAGATCGAGTAATAAACAGTTGGAACAGACTCCCGTCATCTGCCGTCATCTACAATAAATAACATACAATCTCCCGTCATCTACAATAAATAACATACAATCTAATATACATACAACGAGGAGAATAAAATCACGAATCAAACGACTATATACAAATGGGTCGGAAAAAACAAAAGTCTCAAGTTCCCAACCATGTTGCGTCCAACACCGATGTTAGAGATGTTTCCAATGGATCTGAACAACAAGTCCTTTGCTCAAACAATGATTGTCACACGTGGGTAAGTATTTGGACTTCAGAATCCCAGGCATCTTGCCTTGCAGACAACGAATTCTACTGTGGCTACTGTTCGGCTAAGATGATAAATACGATGAAGAGTGAAATAGAGAGTCTCAAGACAAATATATTGAAACTATCTGGCAATGCAGCGATGTCCACACATGCCTCTTCGTATTGTAATAAGTCTCAACCTCGATGCCCAATTCTCCCGCATTCGATTGCCTCTAAGAATGCCAAATCTCCCATCTCTTCTACAGGTATTACTATACATCCTTCAATTTTGCCCAATCAATCAGCTCAATCTTCTGATGTTACTGTCATTGACCATTTGCAACCCAGTATTTCTTTTGTCGTATCAGATAAATCACCTTACATTTCTACCCCTCATTGCGTTTCTACGTCATCATCAGATAATCCATTATCAGATAATCTGAAGGAGCCGCAAATTGTATCGCAGCAAGATGGATTTTGTCAAGTTTATGATAAATCTACCGATACAGTGACGGAGCCGCAAATTGTTACAACTAATGTATGTTCACTCCCCGACACCCCACGTCCCGTCCTTCCTGTCTCGTTTCTCAATAACTTGCATCCATCAATCAAAATCACCTCCACCAGCCTCCACTATCCTTCCACTCATAACCTTTCCTCACATCGCTTGCCACCCGCTTTATTATCATTATCCTCTATGTCTCCCGTCGTCAAACCAAATCCCTCCAAATCATCAACTGCCAGCTCTTCTATCGTGATCTCACCTACTCACGTCAGTCGTCCTCCTTTACGGAAGCGCTTTGCTTCTCGCGATCGTTGCGTCATTGTTACTAATATCACGCCTTCTAACTCCTTATCTCCACAAGCACGTCTGGACCACGATGTTTCCGCCTTCAGATCCATCCTCTCGTCTATTGTTCCTGCGGATAAACCATCCTTTTTCAAGGACATTTCTCCTGTCGCATTCATCCGTCTAAACAAATCTTCTCAATCTAATCCTTCCCAGCCCCCTCTCCTAAAAATTGTTTTCAAGCATCGCTCTCACGCGTCTTCTGTCCTCTCTCAACGATTCAAACTCATGTCATCTTCAACCACTCGAATTTTCCCCGATCGCGCCCCTTCCGAAATCGCTCAAATCTCTTCAGCCCGCATCGAAAAACGTCGTCGCGAGGAAAACGGCGAAACTTCACTCGCCATCCGAAACATAGACGGAAATTTTCAAATTGTCCACACCCGTCCAAAAATTCGATGGCGCTCCATCTCTCCTATGTGTCTTCTCCACTAGTCTCTTTCGCCACAGCACACGGTTTCCGCCTCGGTCTCCTCAACACTAGATCTATTCTCAATAAATCCGATCTTATCCTCAACCTATTCACCAAGCAATCCATCGATCTCTTCTGCCTCACCGAATCCTGGCACTCAGATTCCGACGACTTTTCCATTCGCCGTCTGCTCTCTGCCGGTTGCTCCCTAGTCGAATCCGCCCGCCCCCTCAGCTCATGCCCTTCTAAATCCTCTAATCATGGCGGCATCGTCGCATTCGCGCGTCACCCAGCGTCTCTTCGCAAAATCAATCCCCCTTTCAGTCCTTGCTCTTTTGAATTGCTCACTTGTCGTTATTCTAACCCGATCACTCTAGATCTCGCCATTGTATACCGTCCTGGTTCATCAGCTCCTACAGACTTATTTTTTACCGAACTCGCTGACCTCCTTTCTCATTGTTCTTTGTCCTCAATCCCTTCACTCGTTCTAGGCGACTTCAATATCCGCCTAGACCGCCCCTCTTCCACAGATTCCATCCGCTTCATCAACATTCTATCCAACTACAATTACAAACTAATCTCCACTGCCCCCACACATATACTTGGCGGGGCACTCGACATCATCGCTGTCCCCGATCATTTTGCTGCCCACACCTCACTGTCCATCTCTGATCCTGGTCTATCCGATCACTTTCTTATCACCCTTGATCTCGCTCGCAACCACACCCCTCCTCACACACCTACAATCCTACGTCGCCCTTGGAGAAATCTTGACCTTTCCCTTCTCCGCTCTGCCTTACTCAAATCGTCTCTATCATTACCCACAATAACATATTCATCTCCTCACGATCTCGCCTTTCTTTTCGACTCTGAACTCACATCCACTCTCGATATTCTCTTGCCCTTCAAGTCTCACCCACACCGTCGCTTGCACCGTGCCCCATGGTTTGACATCCAATGCCTACTCTCAAAGCGTCGACTCCGCCATGCTTTTCGAGTCTATCACCGCTCTCTCAGACGCGATTTCCGCTCGATCACTCCGTCTTTCCGTGATTCCTATCTTGCTCTTCGCCGGTCTCATCTCAACCTACTACGTACCAAATGCAACTCCTTCTGGCAGCATAAAATCATCACTTCATTCAACTCTAAGACTCTCTGGCATACTTTTAACTCAATCCTGGCTCGTTCCTCTACGCCTTGCAACATCAATGCTAATGATTATTCGTCATTTCTCCAGACTAAAGTATCCACGCTGCTCTCTCACACCCCGGTCTCCATCCTATTCCACTCTGCCCAGTCTACTCTCATCCTTCCTGAACTCTTTCATCTTCTCCCTGTATCACCTACAGAAGTATCATCTGTCCTCATGTCCTTGCCCAACAAAACCTCACCTGCCGATCCCCTGCCTACCCACATATTAAAATCTATATGCTCATCGATATCCCCATTTCTCACAACCTTGTTTAACTCGTCCATCCGCAGTCGTATCTTCCCTTCACACTGGAAATCCGCAATCGTTCGTCCCCTCCTTAAGAAACAATCGCTCGACCCCTCCCTTCCTTCTAGCTATCGCCCCATTTCACTACTCCCTACTCTTTCTAAGCTCTTAGAACGCCTCATCTTAATACAAATCAACGCTTATCTCTCCTCATCCAATCTGTACCCTCCTTTCCAATCCGCTTTCCGCTCTAATCACTCGACAGAAATCGCATGCATAAAAGTGTACAACGACTTACTCATTTCTCGAGACAAGGCTCTATATAGTGTTCTCATCTCCCTCGACCTCTCCTCCGCATTCGACATTGTCGACCACTCCGTCCTCCTTTCTCGCCTTCGTTATGATTACGGCTTTTCTTCCTCCTCCGTAGCTTGGTTCGCCTCATATCTATCCGACCGTTCCTTTCGCGTCTGTTCTAATTCATCATCCTCCCCTCCCATCCCTATTTTTTGCGGGGTTCCACAAGGTTCAGTCCTAGGTCCCCTGCTTTTCTCTCTTTTGCTTGGCGATCTCTCTCCATTTATCAAACCTTACTCCTTTAACGTCATGCAATACGCCGATGACATTCTAATCTATGCTCATGCACCCGCACATCGCATACACGATATCGGCCATTTCTGCCTCCAACTGTCTCTCTTCTATCTACAAGCGTCTCTCCAATCTCCATCTCGTTCTAAACGCCGAAAAGTCCAAAATAATGTGGATCCTTCCCCGTAAACCAAGCATATCTCCTCCCATTGTATCTTTTGCCTCATCGATCATCCCTGTAGTCCACAATCTCACTTTCTTAGGCTTCCATTTCGATGATCACCTTTCCCTTAAACCCTTCGTCCGTGACAAGGTCCGCTCGTCTAACTTAATTCTCCGTGACATCCGCCGTATCCGCCCTCTTATCGACTTCCGTTCTTGTATGTCTCTTCTTTCATCGCTTCTTTTCCCTAAAATCGATTACTGCCTTAGCCTTTTCGCCAATTCTCCAAAATCCATCATCCTACCCCTACAACGAATAATCAACACCGCCGTTCGAGTGCTCTTTCGTCTCCGTCGCTTCGACCACACATCCACATATTTTGCCCAACTCTCCTGGCCCACCATCCACATCCGCATCAAACTCCGCCTTCTTCTCGTTACTTTTCGTCTCATCGCTGTCGGCTCCCCATCGTTCATCAACCTTCCTTTCTTAGACGATACTCGCCCCACCTCGCTATCGCTTCGTTCCTGTCATACCCTCTTACTCCACGTTCCTAATTACTCCAACAACTACGGTCTCCGATCCTTCCTCGTCGCCGCCTCACTCGCCTGGAATCAACTCCCTCTCGACGTCCGCCGCGCCCCCTCCTTTATCACATTCAAACACCTCTTCCGTTCACACCTTCTCGACACCTGATTCACAGTTTTGTTTTGTTGTGGTCATGTAAGCGTGCGCTGGCACGCATTTGCCACGTTAAAATAAATCTTTTTTTTCTTTTCACGTCGCAGAGTTTAATCATTTCCTCGAAGGATATTGGATGAGCACAAATAAAGGCAATCTCGAAGTGGATGATCCGATTCATTAAGAATTTGCCAGACCATACTCATATCAATGTACCGGCGGGTCCACGTGACAGTCTCAAGTCTAAGTGCTTTTAATCGATCAGGGTACGACAAAAATTTCAGTTGCGGTGCTAGCTTGGTAGCTCTATGAAGTACCCTTCCTGAACTAATATGTTTTTTTTTGAATTTTGGGGATACACACGCGGCTTAGCATATAGAAGACGGCTGAACACATGAGCAAAGATTAGCGGGCGTAGGGCAAATTGATTGAGTGTAATGAAAGTGCGTCGAAGTAGACCGATTATTCCCAACGCATTTGAACAAGCATGTTCAGTATGTGTGACGGTACGCAAGTCACTGTTTATCCACACTCCCAAGTCCTTATATTTGTTCACTCGTTCTATATCAATGCTTTGAAGCTATAATTAACTGAAGATTGAGCATTTCCTCGACAAACACGTAAATGTTTGCATTTTGATATATTGACGATCAACCTATTGAGCAGAGCCCAATTTTCGACTTCATCGATATCCCGTTGCAGTATAACTATATCACTGGCGAACGAATTGCCCTCCAGATTTTATAATCGTCTGCATATAAAAGCATCCGAGAATCAATAAATTCCGGGAGATCGTTGATGTAGACACTAAATAACAATGGACCCAATACTGAACCTTGTGGCACCCCTATATTTCATGGCCGCGAAGAAGAGTCAAAATTATCCACATGCACACAATAACTAAGATTGCTTAAAACGATTCAATCCATCTAACAAGCGAAAATGGAATGCCATTTTTCCCTAGTTTATTTAGGAGGAATCTATGGTCTACTCTGTCAAATGCCTTAGAGAAATCGAAGAATATGATGTCAGTAGCAATGGATACGGCTTTATTAGCTGACCAATCAAGATGGGCTGCGAGTAGATTGGTAACTGTCGAATAACACTTACGGAAATCATGTTGCTCAGAAGCTATTACATAATTCTCACTATAAAACTTGACCATACAAGTATGTATAATTCGCTCTAACATTTTACAACATAAGCAAGTAATATTTACTGGTCTGTAATTGTCTACTGAAGATCTATCACCCTTTTTGAAGATGAGGTGAATGATCCAATGGTTCCACTCTTTTGGAAGAGTCGTATCAATAATAGATTGTCGAAATATGGTACAAAGTGGTGTATATATTGAGTCTGCTATTCGACGAAGATATATCGAAGGTAACAAATCAGCACCTTTGGAGTTTGTCTCTTTCAGACGATGCAGCTCAGCTAAAACTTTCTCAGGTGTTATCAAATTAGCTATGTCTAAACTAGGATATGAAACACTAGCACCTCTTATCGTCTCACTGTTCTGGATAGGTTCAGAATCGAGAGGGAATTGATTCCAGGCGAGTGAGGCGGCGACGAGGAAGGATAGGAGACCGTAGTTGTTGGAGTAATTAGGAACGTGGAGTAAGATGGAATTACGGGAACGCAACGATAGCGAGGTGGAGCGAGTGTCGTCTAAGAAAGGTAGGTTGATGAACGAAAGGTAGCCGACAGCGATGAGACGAAAAGTTACGAGAAGGCGGAGTTTGATACGGATGTGGATGGTGGGCCAGGATAGTTGGACAAAATATGTGGATGTGTGGTCGAAGCGACGGAGACGAAAGAGCACTCGGACGGCGGAGTTGATTATTCGTTGTAGGGGTAGGATTATGGATTTTGGAGAACTGGCGAAAAGGCTAAGGCAGTAATCGATTTTAGGGAAAAGAAGCGAAGAAATAGACATACAAAAACGGAAGTCGATAAGAGGGCGGATATGGCTGATGTCACGGAGAATTAAGTTAAACGAGCGGACCTTGTTACGGACGAAGGGTTTAAGAGAAAGGTGATCATCAAAATGGAAGCCTAAGAAAGTGAGATTGTGTACTATAGGGATGATCGATGAGGCAAAAGATACAGTGGGAGTAGATATGCTTGGTTTACGGGGGAGGATCCACATTATTTTGGACTTTTCGGATTTAGAACGAGATGGAGATTGGAGATACGTTTGTAGATATAAGAAAGACATTTGGAGGCAGAAACGCCGATATCGTGTATGCGATATCGTATATGTGCGCATAAGCATAGATGAGGATGTCATCGGCGTATTGCATGACGTTAAAGGAGTAAGGTTTGATAAACGGAGAGAGATCGCCAAGCAGAAGAGAGAAAAGCAGGGGACCTAGGACTGAACCTTGTGGGACCTCGCAAAAAATAGGGATGGGAGGGGAGGATGATGAATAAGAACAGACGCGAGAGGAACGGTCGGATAGATATGAGGCAAACCAAGCTGCGGAGGAAGAAGAAAAGCCGTAATCACAACGAAGGCGAGAAAGGAAGACAGAGTGGTCGAAAATGTCTAATGCGGAGGGGAGGCCGAGGGAGATGAGAACACTATATAAAGCATTGTCCCGAGAAATGAGTAAGTCGTTGTAAACTTTCATGCAGGCGATTTCTGTGGAGTGATTTGAGCGGAAAGCGGATTGGAAAGGAGGGTACAGATTGGATGATGAGAGATAAGAGTTGAGCTGCATTAATATGAGGCGTTCTAAGAGCTTAGAAAGAGTAGGGAGTAGTGAAATGGGACGATAGCTAGAAGGAAGGGAGGGTTCGAGCGATTGTTTCTAAATAAGGAGACGAACGATTGCGGATTTCTATTGTGAAGGGAAGATACGACTGCGGATGGACGAGTTAAACAAGGTTGTGAAAAACGGGGATATCGATGAGCATATGGATTTTAATATGTGAGTAGGCAGTGGATCGGCAGGTGAAGTTTTGCTGGGCAAGGACATGAGGACAGATGATACTCCGGTAGGTGAGACAGGGAGAAGATGAAAGAGTTCCGGAAGGATGAGGCGAGGCGAGGCGGAGTTGGATAGGATGGAGACCGTGGTGTGAGTGAGCAACTTGGATACTTTAGTCTGGAGAAATGACGAATAATCATGGACATTGATGTTGCACGGCGGAGAGGAACGAGCAAGGATTGAGTTAAAAGTATGCCAGAGAGTCTTAGAGTTGAATGAAGTGATGATTTTATGCTGCCAGAAGGAGTTGCGTTTGGTACGTAGTAGGTTGAGATGAGGCCGGCAAGAGCTTCGAGAGAAGGCATTGGATGTCAAACCATGTGGCACGGTGCAAGCGACGGTGTGGGTGAGACTTGAAGTGAGAGAGACGATCGAGAGTGGATGTGAGTTCAGAATCGAAAAGAAATGCGAGATCGTGAGGAGATAAATATGTTATCGTGGGATAGGATAGATACGATTTGGGTAAGGCAGAGTGGAGAAGGGATAGGTCAAAATTTCTCCAAGGGCGATGTAGGATTGAAGGTGTTTGAGGAGGGGTGTAGTTGTGAGTGAGATCAAGTGTGACGAGAAAGTGGTCGGATAGACCAGGATCAGAGTTAGACAGTGAGGTGTATGCAGCAAAATGATCAGGGACGTCGATGATGTCGAGTGCCCTACCAAGGATATGTGTGGGGGCTGTGGAGATTAGTTTGTTATTGTAGTGTGATGTAGTTGATGATTTGTTTTGACTTGTGATGATTTGTTATTGTAGTGTGTTATTGAATGTTGATGAACCGGATAGAATCCGTGGAAGAGGGACGGTCTAAGCGGATGTTGAAGTCGTCTAGAACGAGTGAAGGGATTGAGGACAAAGAACAATTAGAAAGGAGGTCGGTAAAAAATAACGATGTAGGAGCTGATGAACCAGGACGGTATACAATGGCGAGATCTAGAGTGATCGGGTTAGAATAACGACAAGTGAGCAATTCAAAAGAGCAAGGACTGAAAGGGGGATTGATTTTGCGAAGAGACGCTGGGTGACGCGCGAATGCGACGATGCCGCCATGATTAGAGGATTTAGAAGGGCATGAGCTGAGGGGGCGGGCGGATTCGACTAGGGAGCAACCGGCAGAGAGCAGACGGCGAATGGAAAGGTCGTCGGAATCTGAGTGCCAGGATTCGGTGAGGCAGAAGAGATCGATGAATTGCTTTGTGAATAGGTTGAGGATAAGATCGCATATTTTTAGAATAGATCTAGTGTTGAGGAGACTGAGGCGGAAACCGTGTGTTGTGGCAAAAGAGTCTAGTGGAGAAGACACATAGGAGAGATGGAGCGCCATCGAATTTTTGGACGGGTGTGGACAACTTGAAAATTTCCGTCTATGTTTCGGATGGAGAGTAATGTTTCGCCGTTTTCTTCGCGACGGCATTTTTGATACGGGCTGAAGAGATTTGAGCGATTTCAGAAGGGGCAGGATTGGGGAAAATTCGAGTGGTTGAAGATGACATGAGTTTGAATCGTTGATAGAGGACAGAAGACGCGTGAGAGCGATGCTTGAAAACAATTTTTAGGAGAGGTGGTTGGGAAGGATTAGATTTAGAAGATTTGTTTAGATCGATGAATGCGACAGGAGAAATGTCCTTGAAAAAAAATGGTTTATCCGCAGGAACAATAGACGAGATGATGGATCTGAAGGCGGAAACATCGTGGTCCAGACGTGCTTGTGGAGATAAGGAGTTGGAAGGCGTGATATTAGTGACAATGACTCAACGACCGCGAGAAGGAAAGCGCTTCCGTAAAGGAGGACGACTGACGTGAGTAGGTGAGATCACGATAGAAGAGCTGGCAGTTGATGATTTGGAGGGAATTGGCTTGACGACGGGAGACATAGAGGATAATGATAATAAAGACGGTGGCAAGCGATATGAGGAAAGGCTAGGAGTGGCAGGATCGTGGAGGTTGGTGGAGGTGATTTTGATTGATGGATGCAAGTTATTGAGAAACGAGACGGGAAGGACGGGACGGGGTGTCGGGGAGTGAAGATGACATGGAATGGGAAGTGTATATGGAGGCAGGGTCGGTGGGTGGAGAAAGGACATTAGAAACGACGGGGGCATTTTGAGTTGACGTGTTGGATGTTGATATGTGCTTATTGGAAAGTTTGCGGATTAGTTTGTTGGAGACTATATTTGTCTTGAGACTCTCTATTTCACTCTTCATCGTATTTATCATCTCAGCAGAACAGTAGCCACAGTAGAATTTGTTGTCTGCAAGGCAAGATGCCTGGGATTCTGAAGTCCAAATACTTACCCACGTGTGACAATCATTGTTTGAGCAAAGGACTTGTTGTTCAGATCCATTGGGAACATCGCTAACATCAGTTTTTGACGCGACATTGTTGGAAACATGAGACTTTTGTTTTTTCCTACCCATTTGTATAAGTCGTTTAATTCGTGAACGTCGGTCGTAAATCGGTCCGTCCCGTATCGGTTTCTTGTTGCTCAGTGCTTTGATTGTTTGTATATTAGATTGTATGTAGTTAATTATCAAGATAGTTTGAACCAGTTGTATGTATATTAGATCTCAAACTTTTTAAATTGACTGTTTGTCTATATGCAAAGATTAAGAAGAGAAGAACTGCAACTCGAAAAGCGAGTATGTACATCAACAAATTGAGCAAGACCACAATAAGTAAAACACAATATAAGGTCACAAGATTCGCTATCACAAGTAGGAAAAACCGTATTCGAAGTCCATTCAACATCTGGCATATTCAGATCCCCAATTATCACGGTATCACAATCTCCTCGCTTATACAACTATCTCTTCAATGAGTTTCTTAGATATTGCCTTAGGCTCTAAATAGTGTTCTCGTCTCCCTCGACCTCTCTTCCGCATTCGACATTGTCGACCACTCCGTCCTCCTTTCTCGCCTTTGTTATGATTACGGCTTTTCTTCCTCCTCCGTAGCATGATTTGCCTCATATCTATTCGACCGTTCATTTCGCGTCTGATCTAATTCATCATCCTCATTTCCATCCCTATATTTTGCGGGCTCCCATAAGGTTTCAGTCCTAGGTCCCCTGCTTTTCTCTCTTCTGCTTGGCGATCTCTCTTCGTTTATCAAACCTTTCTCCT
Organism: Pomphorhynchus laevis; assembly: GCA_012934845.2. Taxonomy (NCBI): domain Eukaryota; kingdom Metazoa; phylum Acanthocephala; class Palaeacanthocephala; order Echinorhynchida; family Pomphorhynchidae; genus Pomphorhynchus; species Pomphorhynchus laevis. The sequence goes on from WNNJ02002693.1 coordinate 91,076, forward strand.
TTAACGTCATGCAATACGCCGATGACATCCTCATCTATGCTCATACACCCGCACATCGCATACACGATATCGGCATTTATGCCTCCAACTGTCTTTCTTCTATATCTACGAACGTCTCTCCAATCTCCATCTCGTTCTAAACCCCGACAAGTCTAAATTAATGTGGATCCTCCCCCGTAAACCAAGCATATCTACTCCCACTGTATCTTTTGCCTCATCGATCATCCCCATAGTATACAATCTCACTTTCTTAGGCTTCCATTTCGATGATCACCTTTCTCTTAAACCCTTCGTCCGTGACAAGGTCCGCTCGTCTAACTTAATTCTCCGTGACATCCGCAGTATCCGCCCCCTTATCGACTTCCGTTCTTGTATGTCTCTTATTTCATCCCTTTTTTCCCTAAAATCGATTACTGCCTTAGCCTTTTCGCCAATTCTCCAAAATCCATAATCCTACCCCTACAACGAATAATCAACTCCGCTGTTCGAGTGCTCTTTCGTCTCCGTCGCTTTGACCACACATCCACATATCTTGCCCAACTCTCCTGGCCCACCATCCACATCCGCATCAAACTCCGCCTTCTCGTAATTTTTCGTCTCATCGCTGTCGGCTACCCATCGTTCATCAACTTTCCTTTCTTAGACGACATTCGCCCCACCTCGCTATCGCTGCGTTCCCGTAATTCCCTCTTACTCCACGTTCCCAATTACTCCAACAACTACGGTCTCCTATCCTTCCTCGTCGCCGCCTCACTCGCCTGGAATCAACTCCCTCTCGACGTCCGCCGCGCTATCTCCTTTATCACATTCAAACACCTCCTTCGTTAACACATTATCGACACATGATTTACATTTTTGTTTTGTTGTGGTCATGTAAGCGTGCGCTGGCACGCATTTAACACGTTAAAATAAATCTTTTTTAGGAGCACGATACACAAGACCTAGTATGATGGGTGAGCTGTTATCGAACTTCACCTGACACCATAAATTCTCAACTCTTTTAATAGACGACTCACTCAAAACACGCACCTTAACTTCGTCTCTCATAAAGAGAGCTACACCACCGCCCCTACCCCCTATCCAATCACTACGGAACAAATAATAGCTTGGGATTGATACCTCAGCATAGGATACATCACAATTAAGCCTGGATTCTGTAATGCCAACTATTATTGGATTAACAGACTCGATCCTAAACTTTAGATCATCGACTTTCTGTAACAAGCTCCGAACATTACAATAAAATATACTATGACTTTTATTCACACCAGTGCGAGTAGTAATATCATCTCAAGCAATCTGACACACTTTAGATTTCAAATCAGCTAGAAATATGACAAATCAGTTTGATCGTATATCTAAAGTCGAACCCTGTTATTGAAAGCGAGGAAATTGGTGACGGCAGAGATATTTTGAGGCAAACTATTCAAAACATCTACAGTCAGTTCATACAGTATGTAAAAGTTTCGTAGCTTACCCGGCAATTTTTTAAACAACATCATACAATAATAATACTAATTTATTTAAGGTGCCAAATGCGTGCCAGCTGCACGCTTACAAGTCCACTAACAAAATAAATGAAAAAGTTAAGCAGATAAATTGTTTAAATGTGATCGGATTTGACGTTTGAAGCACGACAGGGAGGTTGATTGGCTTATATGAATGGGCACATTATTCCACGATTGAGGAGTAGCCACAAGGAAGGAGCGGGATCTAAAGGAGGTAGAGTAGTTTGGTACATGTAAAAGAATGGAATTACAGGAACGCAAGGAATAGTAAACAGGACGAGAATTATCAAGAAAAGGAAGGTTGAGAAATGAAGGGGTATGAAAAGTTACAAGGCGGAAAGCAACGATAAGAAGACGAATTTGAACACGACAATAAATTGTAGGCAAATCGAGAGAAGCAAGATGGTAGGATGTATGATCAAAACGACGAAGACGGAGGAGAATTCGGACGGCTGCGTTGACGATGCGTTGTAGGGGAAGAAGAGTGGATTTAGGTGAGTTGGAAAATAGACTAAGACAATAATCGAGTCTAGAAAAAAGGAGAGAAAATATGAGAGTCATACAAGAAGGGAAATCGATCAATCTACGAACTTGACGGAGGTTGCGGAGTATCAAGGTAGATGAGCGTACTTTATCTCTAACGAAAGGTTTAAGTGAAAGTCGGTTGTCGAAATGGAAGCCTAGGAAAACGAGATTATCAACGATATGAAGAATTGTAGAATTTAATGATACGGAGGGAGGTTCTAAGCCGAGGCGTTGAGGTAGGATCCACATAATTTTGGATTTATCAGGATTCAGAGAAAGGCGAAGGGAAGAAAGATGATTGGAAATTGAGACAAGACAGTCGGAAGCAGAAACACTAAGATCGTGAATACGATAAACAGGTGCATGAGCATAGATGAGAATGTCATCAGCATATTGCATAACATGGAAGTTAAATGTATGAGAATTCGAAGACAAATCACCGAGAAGAGAGAAAAGCATGGCCTAACACGGAGCATTGTGGTACACCGGACGGGATGGATGAAGGATGGGAAAGAGAAGAGTTCGAATAGACGCGAAATGTACGGTTTGATAGATATGAAGAAAACCATGATACAGTTGGTAAAGAGAAGCCATAAGGGGTAGATGATCGTGAAAGAATTGAGTTTAAGATTTTCCAATGAGATTTGAGTTGGAAGATGACTCGAGTTGATTATGCCAAAAGAGAGTACGTTTAGTACGTATAAGAATGATATGTGATAATATATCAATAATATATAATGATAATAATATATAATGATAATATATAATGATATTTCGTAATAGTATTTTCCACTCTTGGATTTTAAATGATTGTAAATCAGCGAGTATCGTTCCAATTCCAAAAATATCGATTCCATTGACATACGATTCCATTAGCATGCGTTCCAATTCCCATCTTATTCAGTCTTTATATCAACGAGTTGATACCAAATATCAGTTCATTCAGTTTATTATATGCAGATGATCTTAAAGTTTGGCGACCTATTATTTCCGATCTTGATAAACAGCATTTACAAAGCGACGTCGACGTTATATCCAATTAGTCTAAACGAAATCACTTGAGGATCAATTCCGCTAAATGAACATGTATGCGTATACGACGAAGATCATGTGATCATCTTGGAGGTGAGTACCAGTTTGATTCAATAAGTATCGAAAGAACCTACTCATATAAATATTTGGGAGTTTGGGTTTGTGCTTACTTATCCACTCGAAAGCATTAAGACTATGTGTGTTGCATCACAAAACGCTTAATAGGACATACTCGTCGAGCTCTGATAGGCATAGATCCGTTATGTTACCATACCTTAGCAAATGCGTTTTTCTTGAGCCATATCTTATACGCATCGCCAGCTTGTTATCCCGAAACTACTTATGAGCGTCGTGCATTGGAAAAAGTGTTCAGATCAACAACTAAATTAATCTCAGGGCTGCATATTTTTGGCTACGGGAAACGCCTACAGATATTAAATATGCATTGTCTGCGATATATCCGCGACAAGCGAGATATCTCTCTTGTTTGGAAAATTCTGCATACTAAAGATCATCCACTGTCACATCTACTGCAACTGAGAGGTCGACCTTCTCTTTGCGGACACCCCCTGATGCTGAAAACACAAAGGTACATACATGCAGTTTTCTGCTTTGCCAAATGAGTCGTACGATCTTGGAATTCGCTTCAGAATGCGACCGTTTTGTCGTCTACTGCTTCAAGTTTTTGCGCCCTACTGGATGATGACCCTTCCTTCTCAAGACAACGGTGGGATTTTCAGTAGTTCATCTGATGAAGGAGGGACAAATCGACTCTTATTCTTTAGATTTCATGTGAAACAACTTGTAAAGAGCCTCGGCTCAATTTGTTGTCAATTAATAATAATGCTCTGAATATAGACTTATGCCTCATAAGTTCGTTATGCCAAGTTAAGGAAAACTTGATTGTGCGTAGAATGTGGCGTCATTTAAATGAACACGGTATTATTACGGATTCTTAACATCGTTTTCGCTTTAAGCGTTTATGTCATTCTAATCTGTTAATAGTTGTGAATACTAGACGAAAGCAATTAGTAAAGATCGATCAGTCGGCGTCATATTCCTAGACTTTTCAAATCATTCGATAGAGTATCACATGTAAGTTTAATAAGTTTGCGCTAACCCACTAAGGAGTTACAGATACTTTCTGCAAACGAGTCCAATATTTACTCAGCTAACGTTTTTACAGAGTTAAAGTTAGGAACCATGTGTTTACGCATATATGCATTACGGAATTCCTCATGATACTGTTTTGGGTCATCTTCTCTTTATAGCATTCCTAAATGACTTATTGTTGCGTATCCGGATCCCCTGCTGTGCATTTACTGACTACATTAAACAGTGATCACAAGAAGTTGTAGTAGAATGAAACAAAACCTTTACAGAATCCAATCAGCTAACTGAGTCTACGTATTTAATATAATTATAAAATAAACAAAACATAATAATGTTAAATTAAAATTTGATAATTAAATAATAAAATAAATAAATGAATGCCATGCCTACTCTGCATCCAGTAGTTGGAGGAATCTGGCACTGATGAGTCATTGTGATGACGAAACGGCATTCGTCATTCTTTCGCGTCTGGCTTACATGTTTTAGAAGAAATTCACGCGGAATAGTCTCACTCTACTTTAATAAATAATTGTTATAACATTTTTTATAATTTAAATCAATCAAATCAGCTAACTGAGTCTACGTATTTAATATAATTATAAACTAAAAAAACATAATAATGCTAAATCAAAATTTAATAATTAAATAATAAAATAAAAAACTGTTTTTAGATTTTCTATAATTTAAATCAAGTTAAAATAAAAAAATTGAAATTTAAAATAAACGTTATTTTTATGAATTGACTAATAAATAACAGACGTTGTATCAGAATAAGAATTAGAGGTCATCAGGAGGAACTGCTATGCTATCAGGTTTCGGCCCCTAACTCCTCTACTCAACATAGCAGCGGGGCCAAATACATGCTAATGATGTATATCCTCTGAAAAAAACTATCTAGTATCTTATTCTAATACAAAGTATATTATTTTTTATCCATCCATAAAAATTTGCCACTTAAGAGTTTAAATTTATTCTTTATATTATTGTGTTGATTTTTACTATTTTCTGCTTGATGTTATTTTTATAGTAACCTAGTTTATAATATGCATCTATTAAATTATTTAAATGATTTTGAAGAAAGCCAATATCGTTACATATTGTTGCAATTCTTAAAATTTCATTATTTAATGTATTATATTTTATATTATATGGTATGCATGAATGCTCATGCAAAAAATATGTTTCTTGTAAATTTAAATATGTCATCTTTACGATATAAATTAATAGTAGTTTTAGTTAATTTAATGTTCATATCTAGATATACACTTTCTTTATCATTAATATTGGTTTTGTTAAGAATAAGGCTTTCTGGATAAATGTGCTCACTAATTGAATAAAAATTATTAGAATTAAATACACATATACATCAATGTATCGAAACATATATTTCATATATTTATATTGTTTAGATTTAGTTTTTACACAGTTATGAACAAATTCATATTCTATAAAGCTTAAAAACAAGTCAGCTATAGCTGTGCTACTATTACCACCCATTAGAACACCTTTTATTTGTCTACATATAGATGTCCCTACCTTTAAATAATTTGGATTTATTTAAATATTTAAGGATTCAAATAATTTAATTATCCATATATTTATATTTACTTGATGGTTTAATTTTTGTTAGATATGCGTTATAGTTATTATAACATATATATATGTATATCTTTTTCCGAATATAATAAAAAAAAAAAAAAAAAAAAAAAAAAAAAAAAAAAAAAAAAAAAAAAAAAAAAAAAAAAAAAAAAAAAAAAAAAAAAAAAAAAAAAAAAATTA